>JBBYHM010000020.1:1971980-1982389 GCA_038381775.1 Adansonia rubrostipa | reverse complement strand
TATATAATTTAATTAAATATTAAAAATTTAATTTATATTTTATATATGATTAAACCTACTTATGGGTTGGGCCAGCTACGGCTTGAATGTTTTAAAATTCCAAGCATAGGCCCTTATTTAATGTGCCTAAACATGCATGTTCAAACCATAACTCGACCTGAACCCGAACCTGAATTAGTCTGAATTCGAATAGACCCAAACCCGAATAGATCTGAACCCAAATTAGCCCGAACTCAAAAAAATCCAAACCCAAAATGACCCATCCTGAACCCGTCTGAACCTGCCCAATTGCCACCTCTAGTTGTAGTCAACCACATGCTTAGGAGGTGAACACTCCTAGCATTATTGATGGTCATGTTGAGCACTCGATACTTCATGAGATTATGATCGTTGAGGGCGCCAGAACTATATTCACTGGTTAAACTAAATAACCACTTTTTATATATATATATATATATATATATATATATATTGAAACCTTTTTATTTATTGCAATTATGAATTATGCACTGCTACAATTTAGTGCCAATGTTTCTTTCCAGGCATAATAGGTTTAATAATATTGACTGTGAGATGCTAAGAGTTGCTGACCCTGGCTTGGCCTAGATTGAGTAGCTACTGCTTCAATCTTTGTGCGTGTAGAGGGTTCTTTGATGAAGATAGGAAACATTGAAAACAGGTGAACAAAATGTTGAGATGGTAGAGAGGAAGACTGGAGTAGATCCTAAAACATTGAGTGCAGCAATAGGTGGTGATTGGTATGCTCTAGTAAGACCGACTATTATTGAGAAGAGAACTAATGAATGGAAAGCTGTAGATAGAATTTCAGAGAGAAGATTTGTCGAAAGTTCTAAAAGTCTTTAGAAGAGTTGAAAGAACTCTTATCTAGGGGATTAAAGAAAAAGAGTTACGATAGTCCATTGATAAAATAGGAGTTACTCTTTCTATAATTTAATAGGTTTAAGGTATTGATAAGAGGTTGTTAGTTACTAAAGTATAAATTTTGGGAGTTTATTGATAATGGTGGGTAGTGAACAAGAGTTTACTACTTATTCTCAAAGCAAAGGAGAAAAACTTATATTTTAGGAGAAAAGTTAATAGGAAACCCTTAACTATTTTTGTATCTAATTCACCAAGCCAAACTCCTTAGAATATCCCAATAGTGAAATTAACCTAAGAACCTTATTATATTCCGTGGTTATTTTCACTTCTTTCACTCGATGAAGTAGTATCAAGTAGAATGTCTTCTATAAAATACTTCTTTGTAAAAGTATCTTCTCCTTAACATTGTTGTTCTGTGAATAACTTGTTTTATGGGGAAGTTGTTCTAGACAACAACTGTTCTGAACCTATTTTGAACAAGAGCTGTTTAGAAAAAAAACTATTCTGAGCGATGATTTTTTTGAACATTAGTTGTTCTAAACAATAGTTATTCTTAATATAAGTTACTCCAAATAAGAGTTTTTTTGAACATAATATTTTCTGAATGCAAGCCGTTCCTAACAAGAGATATTCTGAATGTAAACTGTTCTAAACGAAAGCTATTTTGACTAAAAGTTGCTCTAAATGAGATTGTTCCAAGTAACAGCTTTTCTAAATAATAGCTGATGTAAATGAAAGCTATTCTGAGTAAAAATTGTTCTACACAAGAGCTTTTCTAAATATTAGTTCTTTTTGAACAAAGTGTTTTTAGAGAAGAATATTTGGTGAAGCGACATGGTTACTTGTTCCAGTACCTTTGTTGGAAGTGTAATTTCCTATAAAAAAAACTTTACTTTTTTTTTTTTTTTAAGAACAGAGAATATGTTAGTCGCTAAAATCAAATATCTATACTTTGCCCCTTACATGAGAATTCTTAGTAGAAATTCTCATGCATTAATAATGTAGTGGAAACTAAAAGACGAAGTATTTATAAAAAAAAAATGCAATTGTAATCATAGAAATCATAAAAAAAAGGTTTCTTATTGCTTTTTTGCCCCTTACATGAAACATCTTTTAATTGAAAAGAAAGGAAATTTTGCAAATGGAAAAGTAAATTGTGTTAAAAGTTTATAGAAAATAAATAAATAAATAGGAAACAATCGCGTTATTCAAAAAAAATTCTATTGCCGATAAAATAGGAATAACAAGCAACTGCTATGCCCAAAAAAATAGATCTTTTATTCTATTATACCTATTAACATGTATCATTCCTATTATTCTCAAACTTGTGAAGTTTAGATTTTTATCATTCCAAGGGAAAGTCTATGATTATGATTATATTTTAAATCATTTAGGATGGCACGTGTAATAAATAAGGAAGTCCATTATGGAATAACAACTATTCTAATCAATTTTTTTAAACATTAGTTGTTCTAAACATAATTTATTTCGAATAAGAGTTTTTCTGAACATACTTTATTTTGAACGCAAAATGTTTCAAATAAGAGATATTATGAACAATAGTTATTATTAACAAAAGCTGTTCCGAGTAACCATTATTCTAAATAAAAGTTGTTTCTAATAACAACTGTTCTGAATCAAAATTGTTCTGAACAACTTTTTTAAATGAAAGTTGTTCCTAGTAACAACTATTCTAAACAAAAGCTGATTTAAACATCAGATTTTCTTGAATAAAATGTTTCTAGAGAAGAACATTCAATGAAGCAGGATCAGTGATACAACATTATTACCTGTTCTAGTACTTTTGTTGAAAGTGTAATTTCCAGTAAAATAACTTTATTTTTCTTCAAGAATAGATAAAATATTAGTAGCCCAAATCAAGCACATACAGCTTGGCAGGAATAAAAGGGGCAATAATGGAAGCTAATGAAACCCAAATCAACCAAGCTGCATATGCATGAAATTTCAAACTCTTCGCATTTGAATCAGCTTCTCCAATTTCTTGGCAATTTAACACACACCATCCTCAATCCATATGCCTACTCCGTGAATTTGATATCTTTTTAATCCTTTTTTGCATACAGTTTCATTTGCAACTGGCCCGGTTCTCCCCTCTTGCATTTCCAAGATGTGAGAAACTTTGTATCTTTTATCTTCCTTTAGTTGTTACAATGAAAATTACACTTCCGAGGGATAAAAATTTAATAATAATCATACAAATTGTTGGCAGATATGAAAAATCTAAGTTGCAAGTAAATCTGCAAATATTTTTGTGGTATTTCTTTAAAAACAGTAAGTTATCTGATAGTGCTACAAATACTACCAGGATGATTTCTTAATTAATCAAGCGAGTTTCGTCCGTCTGACTAAAAGCTCACATTCAGTTCAGAGCAGCAACAGCAAGATAATGATCACTTCTACTTTGAACAAAGTTCTTACGAAATTCCTCAAATCGGCCTGCCTTAATTGCTTCCCTTATTGACCGGAAAAAACCCAGAAAATGGTGGGTATTATGTCTGCAACATCAATCAAACAGAGAGGAATAGAGAACGATAAAAGATTGAAAGCTTCAGAGACTAGTCAGGATTCAATGAACATAAAAATCATTTGAAAGAAATCAAGCAAGCTTGTATCACAGCAAGGAAAGAAGAAAGAAAAACAAGACGTACATTTCCAGCAGAATTTGGGCCAACATTTCATGAACATTGAGAAGATGATTAATGTAGGCTCGGGTATGATTTTGACATGTATAACACGTACAACCGTCAACAATTGGTGTTGTATCTTTCCTGAACAAGGTAACCCCCCCCCCCCCCAAAAAAAAAAAAAAACAAAATGAGATTTATTATAGAATAATGAAAATTGCACCAAATTTCATAAGCGAAAGGAAGCTATAAAATTCCCATTGAGCCACAAGATCCACAGAGGTCTGATTAACATGGATCCCAAAATCTATTGCAACTTGCAAACAATGACTCATCCACATGTATAATTCATCCTCGATTTGCAGTTATAAAGTGACAGCATCCAAGAAATTCAATGTTACGATGCAACAAAGTATGACTGCATCCATGTAGTATTTGCTTTCTCCTTTTTCTTGTGTTTATTTTGCTTTATAGAAAAATCTAATTAGAAAGTAAAACTTCAAAAAAGAAAAGATAACCTAAAATAATAAATCATTAAGATAAGCAGATGATAAGCATTATTTAATTACCACCTATAATCATTTCCAATGTAAAAGAATCAGAAAAAGAAGCAGTATAATTGATGCTATAATCAAAATTATTCAAGTTACAAAGAAGTTAAACAAGTTTTAAAGCTAATATAAAACACCATTATTACAATGCTTCATAGGAGCATGCATGATAATAGAAATTGTAACAGAAAGCATATACAAAAGTTCTACAAAATATTTTACGTATAGACATATGATTAAAAAATATCAATCTTTAACCTAAGCCAATGCAATTACCATTTTTAAGCAAAAGCATTAAACTCTAAAAGTAGAAAGATATCTTGTAATTTACCTGAACACTGTGGCTCTTAGATTAATTTTTCGTAGGTCGCTTCCTACATCACTTGGTGCAAGATTGGATGCATTTATCTCCGTTCCATCTAGCGGAAATGTGAGTGCAAAGCCTCCGAGTGAAAGATGGTAAATATACCTATGAACAGTCATGAAAATTAACTTCGAGTGATTAGCAAAGGAGAAGGACAAGTCAGATGATGGTAATACATAGTGAACTGAGCCACCTACGTCGACTCAAAAAGGTCAACACCTGCAGCAACACCCTGCAATATTTCCTCTATGACATTAAAAAACAAATTAATTTGTGATGATCTGAATTACATAACAAACCAATATACTAAGAACAAAAAAGTACTGTTTGAAACATAACAGTACTGACAATGATAGAAATGAGAATGAAGACTGCTCCATGACAACCCCCCCCCCCCCAGCATCCAGAATCCACAGAGAGAGAGAGAGAGAGAGAGACAAACACAGAGACACAGAGCAATCAGGGAACAAAAAGAAAATAATGGATATAAACTGAAGAAAAAAGAAATGATTGATACCAGGTAATCCAAGCCCACATATCAACCGAGGCTTTTCCTCTGGCAAGGATTCCTGAGTATTAACTAAAATCGTTAGAACTTACAATTATGAAGAGACCATGATATTGACTCTATTGCTGCAATTGATCCATAAAACATAAACTTGCCAAGCAAATGTGCAAGGTTATAGTTTGACTATTTCTCAAACCGGGGTAGGAAGCTAAAAACCATCCCGCATGAGACCTTCAGATTGTTATCATTACACAAAAGGTGCACCCAGTGATTGTCCACTGGGACATTAATCACATAAAGATAAGTTCTCATCCTATGACTTTAAAGGAACCAACCTTTTATTATTCTTCATCAAATAATGGGGTTTGAGTCGGGTTTCTCTGGCCTTGCTTAGTTCTATTCGAGATCTTACAAGTTATTATCTATTTATATGTTTATTATTAGTGGATTTGCAACTTTTCCAAAAAATAATACTAATTAAGAGATAATTTAAATAATAAAATGTATTAAAGATCCAGCATATATAGAAATGATAAAAGGTTTTATGAAAAATAATATAATAATAAATTTCAGACCAGGTCGAGCAAGATGCTTGCAATAAACTCTCCTCAAGCGACAGGGACAAGCACCAGAAATGATAATTTGAGGTCAAGGCAGATGGTATTGAGATGTCAGAAATTGAAGGAAATTTCATAATTCTGATTTCTGCTATTACTACAAGACGTCTATTAGAGACATTTATACAAACAGTTTGATAATATTTCAAATAGAAAATGGAAACTAAATCTTCCTAATTCAAATCCCTTAACTGAAGGACTAATTTCCATGTCTGTAATTATCTTCTAATGAGTGTTCACGTTAAAAATAAACATATTGTTGAATCACGGCAGGGCAGGCAAAAAAACCACGCTTTTCTCATCCATAAATTATTGCAGTGGGACAGATCAATTTCCGACAGAAATTGAGTTATTGAGAGTTGCAGAATTCTGTGATCGAAATGATTGAGTTTTCCCTCCAGCCTTGCTACAAAGTTCTTGGGTTGCTGTTAACCACAGAAGAACAACATCCATAAAGCTTTCTTTTAGTTTCTTGACTGCCCAAAAACCCCAGCAACCATTCTACTCACTTCCAGCCTTCCTTCAAGATAAAATTTCATCAATTCAAATCCTAAACCCAATTCCAATCACAGCCATAAATCCTAAAATCCCAGAATTTCTAACTTCAGCTCACCATAAGCCCTAAGTAAGCAAATTACCCAGAATGTAGGTATTCTTTAACCCACTAGGATCAGACTCGAACTACAATACTAGCCAACAAGTTAATAACCAACTTAGATTGCAAGAAAATAACCTAGGCTCCCAGAATAAACTAAAGATATAAAATAACATAACAAAACACAGTACAAAATTGATAAAATTGCAATTCCAACCGTGCAATGAAGAACAATGAGTTGAGTTTCTCAATGGCTGCACCAAATAGCGTTAACCCTGGTGTAATACATGCTTATGAGTCATGATCATACAGTTTGTACCTTCAGGTTAGAGGGAGAGACTTACTCTACCGCACTACTTTTATCACATTTCTTCCATTAGTATTCATTTCCCTACCATTAGCTAAAAGAAAGTATGAGCTGAAAGAAACAGATGCAGAACAGTAGGATGAATCTTACAAAAACCATATGTTCTGTACAACTTTTTTCCCCTTTGAACATCCAAACTTTGTTGATGTATCTAAATATATACTAATATACGTCAAACTGATTACTGATGCCTAAATTATGGGTTAAGTTACTTACAGTGACAGCATTAAGCAGAGCAGGGCGCTCATCCATGCTCTCCCCAAGCCCAAACCCTCCAACCCAATAACCTGCAGAAGTTATATTCAAATAATTATTTAATATTTGATAACCAGAATGAGTATGCAATCAAAACAAACACATTAACAATAAGTACTATGAATAAAATGTAAGAGGAAAGATCTTAAGTTTCAAGGTCGGAAGCATGCATATGCATTAAGATAAGTTGTCTGAGGAGCTATTAAGCATGTACACGTTAGGAAACCATGTGTACTGCTATCGTACACAGATAAGCTAGGATATGTAACCAACATGTTGGATATGTATGAAAAGTTAAAAAAATATATATTATTTAATTTGGACATGGGGATGAACAGTCAAAATTCAAAGGTAACCATGATGGTACCACCTTGACCTGATAGATTTGAGCAGATTTATCATCAGGGAGGAACAGAAGAAACAAAAGGGAAAGTCCAGGGTGTCATGATAATTTTCATAGCAAAGTTGGACCTAAAATCATAGAAGAATAAGACAGGAAAAGATAGAGCACAAGATGGGGATAATTGACTTCAAAGAGAAGGTCAGCATGTATTGCAGAAGAAAAGAGCTCTCGGTAATGACAAAAAATAACCTAACTTGGGAAACAGGATTTCAAGTTTATTAATATTAAGCCATGAATTTATTTGGTTTTAATAGCTTTAAATTCCATTTTATTTTAGTTGCTTTAAAGCCCAAAATTTAAGCCCATTTAGATAATTAAAAAAAAACCATATTAGCAAGATAATAAAACTATTTTAATAATTTATTTATTTCAAAAAAACATGTAAGAATATTCTTAATTACAACTAATATATGTGTGTGTGTGTGTGTGTGTGTGTGTGTGTGTGCGTGCGTGTGTGTACGTATGTATAATAGTTGATATATCCTATTGCATCACATTCTGATTTCTGAAAACTTGTTGCGCCACCATATCCATATCTGTTGTACTCATGTTCATGTCTATGGTCCCTAGATAAGGGGTCGACATAGCAACAAAAGCATTGTACACATACGTATACATTATACATAAACAACTACTCTTTTTGTAGTCAAAGCTTCCAATTAGGCACTAAGGAGCATTTACAATGTAGTCAAAGCTTGTGCCTAGTGTCAATGGTGTGTTCGTGTTTCATATGGATAAATTTTTAAGTTTTGGGTTCTACACCAATTTAAATATGCTTACTTTTGAGCATTCTACAGCAATTTAAATATGCTTATTTTTGAGCTTTAAGCTGATAATACATTTAAGCCAAACATTAATGTAATATTTTAAGGGTGTGCTTGGTGCACAAATTATGGATTAGATAGGAGAAAATAAGATTATGAATAGGATCGTATTAGATAATGTCATCCTCTATAATGTTCGGTGTATGCAAGGATTAAGAATAAGATACAATTATTTTATTTATGCCATCATGTTAGAAGCATACAAGATGGCGATAGGAAGGGATGATTTTTTTAATAATTAAAATTAGCCCTATCTAGCGTAGATAATATTTGAATTTATAAATTTTTTAATATAAATATAAATCAAATCTTTTAAAAATATATATAATTCAAATTTGTAACAAATTTGATGGTTAAGAATAAATTTATTGTTTCAAAAAAATGATTTTTCAAGAAAAATAAATCACTTTTTTTTCCAAAAAAATAGTTTTTAGAATATAAATAAATTAATTTTATTTTTTTATAAAAATTTATTTTCTTTTTCATATATTCTTTTTTTTCTTTCTTTTTCTTTCCTGCTCCCACTGGCAAGGAACCAATTGCCAGTCAGGGAGGGCTGGATCTAGCCTTTGCCGATCTCCCACAGCTGCAGGAGTGGCTAGACTGCATGAGGGTTCTAAAGGCCCTCACCACTCGTGATCTGGCTTGAGGACCATATCCTTCAAATGCTGATTCGGCAATGGGAGCTACAGCCCAACTTTTCCTTGGCAGGGCCATTCATGGAGGGCCAGCCCATGCAGTTCACAGCCGTGAATGCTGTCTGCCTGGCAGTGGTGAGGCAAAGGAAGAAAGAAAAAGAAACAGAGGGAAAAAAATGTTTACAAATAAAAAAATAACACTTGTCATCATGTCAAATATTTAAATCAATTTTAAATGTAAATTTTAGGGGTAAAAACATTAATCTTTCAACCCTATAGGATTAAAAAATAATCATCCTCTTTTTGAGAGGATTGGGTCACCCATGCTAGGAGAATCACTAATCCTCTTTGCAGTCCCAACCTCCCATTTTAGTGTGATCCAACATGGTCGATCATCCTATGCACCAAACGCCCCTCAAACCACAAAAAATTTAGGTTCAATAAATATGTTTTCCCCCTCCATACTTGAAGAATTTTTTTTCGCAACTCTAAAACAACATCGATAACCATGTTTGTGAACAATGGATCATTAATTTAGATTTCATAGAGTAAAATGAAAATCTGACCAACTCCCAGTTCCCAATGTGAAATTAAGCATTCAAGCTAGCAGAAGGGAAAAACTTAATCTGGCAACTAATACGCCAAAGACAGATCCTTAAGGTGCTAATGGGGCAATAAATGATGGATTTGATGTACTTTTGTAGACTGCAGTGTAGTCGTGAGGGAAAGAGACCCTCAGGCCACTTGAAAGCAAGTAACCAGAAACTTGCAGTTGATATATATTCTAATAATAGTGGACTAGATAACAATAATTATTCCAAGGAAGAAGCAAGGTAAGTATCCTTCACAGAAGAACTCTAGTGGTAGAATCCAGTGATCACAGGAAGCAGTTCAACTTATTATATACTTTGTTTGGGGGAAAAAAAATAAATAAATAAAAGCAAGTTGTACAGTTACCTCCCCTAATCCCAAGTCTCAAAGAGATTCGACGGTTAGCAAATAGCTTTTAAAGGAATAAACAGAACCAGAAACTTCAAACCAAACTTGCCACAGCAGTCTCTGTTGTTAGTAAAAATTTAAACAGTATTTTCACTTTCAGCAGCTAATAGGATTCTAGTTACCCTAATACTTACCGTCTCAAACAGCTATCCATTCCTCATTTCCTCCTATCCTTCAATTTCAATTTCATTTACTGTTTTTATATTAAATAGTAACTACAGCAAATCAATGGTTTATGATCCTAAACATACTTTCTCCTGCAACTTTTCTTAGCCACCATAATCCAGAAGAAAAATATTGCTGTATCTGTGTTTGCCCTTGAAGCTCATAGACTGACAAAAAGTAGCTGTTGTAGCAGTACTATTCTTGAAGATGATTTGGGACACAATGTTTCTTTTAGGGCTTCATAAGATCTCTTAAGTAGTATGACAAATTATATAGGTTCCAGCTATTGATCTTATGTTGCAGTGGATCTCTTCTATAAGATCTCTGAAGCAGTAAGAGAAATTATAAAGGTTCCAGCTATGGATTTTATATTGCAGTGCACCTCTTCCATGGCACTTTTAAGAAATGTCAACTGTAATAATCTAGGACTATGATAAGTGCTTAATTTTATATAAATCATTTTTTTATTTTAATCTTTTCTAGTTATTTTTTTATGATTATCATAAGCATTTATTTTTCTTTTTTATTTTGCAGAATTTATTTGGATGAAAAATACAAAAGAAGCAACAATTGGCTAAGTTAGAGAATTTGTATGG
>JBBYHM010000020.1:1953007-1963303 GCA_038381775.1 Adansonia rubrostipa | reverse complement strand
TTTTTTAAGGAAATACCCTATCTAATAAGGATTAACCAATTAAATTTAGATGTTATCCAATGTTATCTTAAACATTTTAAGACATTATCTAGATTGGATAATGTTGGTTTAGTGATAAGATTAGAGTTTTAATTGAAGAATTATTCTAGTGAGATAATCTTCCATTTCTGCATCACTATAGCTAGATATTTTAGCTAAATTAATTTTTTTATTTAATTTATCTTATCTTGGATGATCATATCAAGCCTCGAAGATAAAATCCTAGTAAGAATTAAATTCCTAAGACCTAGGAAGTTAGTGCAAAATAGGACTCCTAATCCTTTCAAGTTGCTACACCTATGACGATTTCCTTATGCATCGTAATGTCATCAAACCACTAATGTTTCACTCCACTTAGTACTTGCATGCTGGAAATTTGCAGCATCAAATGCTGCCATTAACGCCACAAAGAAGGTAGCAAGAGACTGGTCTGATTGCATCATTAGAAGATGCGCATATTAGGTGCCCTAAATGACTTAGATTTAAAGTATTTTCAAACTAAATTTGTTCTCAAATTTTTTAGCAAGCAACATGAACTTTTCATGAATTTTTTTTAAGGCCGTAAATTCTGGAAAAGTCACAGCCAACCAGCATAAAAAATCTAGAATTTTTTAAATCACTGTCTAAACACCAAACTACAAAAATTTCTGTGCAAAGAGCACTACAACATCACCAATTAGTTTTAACCAACATATAATCATAAAAAACAATTTTTTAACAATTATATATCATTAAAAACATCTAATTAATATGCTGTTTTTATGTGAAAATTTTTCAAAAAAAATTCACACCAAATCATAAATCATAAAGAAAATTGAAAGCAAATCATTACCATTGGTAACACTAAGACCATGATAAATCAAGGCTAATAAGGAGGCTTTGATACTTCTTGAAAGTTCTTATCCTAAGCATCTAATTTCTTTGTTCGAATTTGGAAAATTGATTAAATAAAAATGTTATTAAAAACTAAAATCAGAGTAAAACAACGGAGCCAACCGATATAGCATCAATGGATTAAACTTAGAAGCACTTGATCTATCTACAATTAACAAGAAGAATAGAAATTTGATTTTTCATACCTTAATACAAAAAAAGTATATCTTCTTGAATTAATAAAGACTTTGTTTCAATCTTGTACACCAAGCCCAATTATCGCAAACCAAAACTATCCAAATGTCTAATCTCTAATAGTGATCCACATGAATAACTTAAAAATCTTTCATAAAGGAAAGAATTCACTATATCAAGAACCATGCTAGCAGGTTAGGTTTTGAAAACCTTCCCAAAGCAATTTGTCTTTGCACTAAAATCACTAAGATTAGAAATAATTTTTCACCAAAGTTTAAAAGCGAAGAGACATAAAAATCCAAAGTTGCCACAAATCCTTTTTAGGGAATATGAAATTATGCTGTTAGAGTTTTTTATAATGCTAGGGATGACACAAGCTAGGGTTTAAATACCTAGGGTTGGGATGTTTTTAACTTTAGCTTATTTGCATTTTGGCCCCTCGTTATTGAATAATTCAAAAAACTCTCGAGTAACTTTCACTTTTTTAGTAATTTAATGTGACCTATTAGGCCTCCATCATAACATCAATAAATATAAATTTACTTGGTTAAAAATCATTTATATTTATAGACCAAGATCAGCATCTAGCAATGCATCATGGCCACCCAATATGCAAGAAGAGTTAAACTGGTTATGACAAGCCCTTCAACGTATATTATCTCAGGGTAATTAATATATCTCAGAATAGGCAAGAGTTTAGTGCAGTGTCTACTTTTGACCCCTTTCTTATTAGTATGTAACCCTTGTATGTTAACTCTATAATTAATATTGCCTTGGCATAGGTCTTTAAGTTAACACAGGCTAGGAATAACTAGGATATGCCCCCTTATCACTTGGTGTGATGAATCATTTCTGGGCCACTCATTCACCTTCAATATCTTTCATATCATACCCAAAACCACACTTATTTTGGCATCCCTCCATTGTAATCCATTCATGATAATAGCTAAGTGTGATAATTCACATACAAGTTGACCAGTGTCATAAGTTTGAAATCCACTTACATAACTAACACATAAAAGTATTTCTATAGACACTTGAGTGAAATACCAAATGGCATTCTCACAACAAGTCATGTTCAGTGAACTTGTTCTCATAACAAATACCCATATACTATTCCCAAGTATCTTTATGCTTTAACTTATGAGCGGTTGCATGTATCATATGCATGGAGGCTTAACTTATACCAATCTTTGTGCATTATCAATACCCCATCTTGTCAATACCCTAGCAAATCTAATGTGATTCATAGGCTACATCTGCATAAGATGTAAGTAACTATTAATGATTTAATCTTATGAATAAAGAAATACCTCATATTATATTAATCAAATATAATGTATTTTACATGAAATTATAATAGCTAATATGTTACAAGCTAACATGATTGGCTTATAGGGCTTATATTAACACAAGATTCTTCTTTATTTCTGGAACATTATTAACATTTGTTAAAGTAGGAATTTTCTCGGATGTGAATTCCAAATCTACAGTCCTTTTGCCTTTGATTTCAATTGTAAATGAATTTCCAATGTAAAGCACATTGCATTCTTCTTCTAGATGGCAAGACTTGAATAAAGCTTTATTTGTGCACACAAGCATTTTGGCACCGAAATTAATCCACTATGCTCGATTATCTTCTAAGTTTTTTACTTTTAAAAGAGAAAGCAATCTTTCTTAAAGTGGCCTTACTTTTCACGTTGGAAGCATACATTTTCCTTCTTTTTAAATTTCTAACCACTTTCTTTTTTATGGATTGGTTGGACATTGGCTCTTCCACCACATGGACTTTGGAAACATTAGTCTCTTTTTTATTGATTTTCCTTGCGATATTGATCTTCAATTTTAAGATGACTTGCAAGCTTGTCAAGAGAGATATATTCTTTTTTATGTTTAAAAATTCTCTCAAAGTCTTTCCATCTAGATGGGAGTTTATCCATAATAGATGAAACAATAATTGCCTCATCTATTTCCATCTTGTGTTGCTTGAAATTTCTAAGGGTAACATCAATTTTAGTAAATTATTCCATGATAGGTTTAGTCTCATTCATTTTATATGAATTCCACTTTGTCAGCAGGAACTTTTTGCTAATTGTATCCTAAACTCTTTTGCAGAGGTGATAAAAATATAAGTATCAAAAACTAAATCATACATATCGTTTAAAATGCATCCTCTACAAGTATAATCATCATTCTCCCTTTTTTGCCTTTCACAAACTTTATCACTTGTTTCATTCTTCTTTACTTCTAGTTTAGGAATAGTTAGAACATATTCAATATTCAATGAGTTGAGAAGTATATGCATCCTTTGTTGCCAACAAAGAAAGTTCCCTCTATGAAAGCTTTTCAGCTTTTGGAAATTAGTAGTCATTTCCCTTAAGGAATTGAAACTCTCAATCTTCAAGAAAACTAAGATAAGCCTAAAACTTTGTTTTGTGGAGTTTCTATGTTTGTAGGTTGAACTTGAAAATGGTGAGTTTAAAAAAAAAAATGTTAAGAGAAAATGGCTTCAAAATGTGCTACAAATGCCACTTTTCTTTAGGTTTGTTTCACCCCCACTAGCAACGGTATGCAACAGGGGTTATCGAATAGCCCTAAGATACAATGAAGCCTATGTTTGAAATCACTTTGCATAAGTGAAATCAAGCCACTACATGCCTTTTTTTTTTTAGGAATAATATCTTTCTTTTATTTAGTTTTTTGTAGGAAAAAATGTACAAGAAACTTGCTTCAATTGAGAATGTTAGGGGGAAAAGAATATATCAAAATTTTGATTGGATTAGATTATTTTGTTGGATATTCTGATCTCTATTTATGGAGATTCAATCAAAAGTTCTATTGCTAATTTAACTAACTTGTCTTTACATTGAGTTTTCACTCTTTGGCACTCAATAGTTGTCATTGTCAACCTTTATTAGTGAAAGGACATATCTCGAAAAGGTATGAATGAATTTAAAATAAAACTAGCTATTACAGATAAAACTATCAAATTTGAACTAAGGGATTCAAATTCTCATCTCAGAAGATCATGATTTCTCTTTGTAAATTCTAAGAGAATACATTCCAAAACTTGGTATTTGAATTCCTTTTCATGGGTATACAAGTCTTTCTATGTAACCTATAACAAAAGCTTATTTTCTTTTCAAATCTTATGACATATGAAACCTTAAAGCTCCTCTAATTGATCTTTAAATCAATTTGAATTATTTGAAACTTAACTAAATCTACCATATAACTTCTTTGTACTAATTTACCATTAATTGATTATTCAATCAATTAATTTTTTATTCCTTTCTCTTATTTTAAAAATATTTCCAACAAATTATTAAATAAACAAAGTACTATTTAATATACTTGTGTTGAGATAAAAAAATAAACCATGAAGTTTGAGCCAAAGAATTCTGTCATAAACTGTTATGTTGAATTTAAAACAAAACTAGCTATTACAGACAAAACTATCAAATTTGAACTAAGGGATTTGAATTCTCATTTCAAAAGATCATGATCTCTCTTTGTAAATTCTAAGAGAATACATTTCAAAACTTGGTATTTGAATTCCTTTTCATGGGTATACAAGTCTTTCTGTGTAACTTATAACAAAAGCTTATTTTTTTTCCAAATCTTATGAGATATGAAATCTTAAAGCTTCTCCAATTGATCTTTAAATCAATTTGCATTGTTTGAAACTTAACTTAATCTACCATATAACTTCTTTGTACTAATTTACCATTAATTGATTATTCAATCAATTAATTCTTTATTCCTTTCTCTTATTTTAAAAATATTTCAAACAAACTATTAAATAAACAAAGTACTATTTAATATACTTGTGTTGAGATAAAAAAAATAAACCATGAAGTTTGAGCCAAAGAGTTTTGTCATAAAGGTTCAAGTTAGGTTAAAGGGTTTTTTTGAGTGGATTGAGATTGTTAACTTTTTATGATTAAATCGATTATGACTCGAATTGTTTTGTTGAAATTTTGGAATTCAAAGTTGGAATTTAAAATTTTAGTAGATTTGCCCTAGCTAACTGCTAGTGAGGTTTGAGGCATGGTCTTTGAAAATTGAAACATTTAGCATACAACCTCATCTTTTCGGTTGACTTCGCAACATTAATTGCTTATCTTCATTGCTTGTTCAACTTCCGCCATATCCACATTCCTAAGTCCTGAAGAAATTTATTGACATAAGTGGTTTTACAAATTCACAAGCTTAATTGAGAAGAGATAGGGTTGAACATGAACCCTTGGTTAGGTTAACATATATCGATTACTGTGACGTTGGCAGTTTTCGCATGAAATTGGTGATGCCATATATAGGATCAGTAAAAGAAGGAATGGTTGGGCTGTTGGGTTCCGCAGATATAGTAATTATTGCCCTGGAGAAAACAGATGAACTCATTTACTGCTGTCCAACTACCCACCTTAATTACCTCGCTTATTTAAGGCCAGCTTCTCCAACGCTAAACGCACTGCACTCTCCTTTATTAGTTTCTGATCTCTATAGTCTCTTCAGTGAAGTATGGCAAACTTGAGGATGTATTGCGTGCTAGTTGGTTTGGGTATGGCGCTCAGCCTAGTTGGAGGGCAAGGAGAAGACCCTTTTGGGCAAGAAGGTGGAAGAAGAAGAGAAATGGTGCCTGCCATGTTCATATTTGGGGACTCTCTTATTGACAACGGCAATAACAATGACCTTCCTTCTTTTGCAAAGGCCAACTATTTCCCTTACGGTATTGACTTCAATGGCGGGCCAACTGGTCGTTTCTCCAATGGTTACACCATGGTTGACGAAATTGGTCAGTCTCTCTTTCTCTCTCTCTCTCTCTCTGGATTTCTCATTTCTTTCCATTAATTAGCTATCATCTAAAAAAGCGAAACTAAATAGCAAATGAATGTGTATATACATGCAGCTGAACTGCTAGGGCTTCCTCTGATTCCTGCATATTCTGAAGCTTCTGGCGATCAAGTGCTTCATGGTGTCAACTATGCCTCTGCAGCTGCCGGAATCCTTGATATAACCGGAAGAAACTTTGTAAGCATTTCTTCGATGCATGCATGCATGATTATTAAGATTTCAATCTAGCATATTTTACTGAGGGACTGGGATTTAATAGTAGTTAACGTCTATCATGGTTGTGACGTAATTAATGTACTTTAAAAAAAAAGTTGCTATTTAAGTCTGGGGATTTTAAAAAAAAAAAAATAGAAAACAAAGAAAGGATTCAACTCTGCAAGTATTTCTCGTGATATCGGATGTTAGGCAATCTAATACTCTTTTAACTTTGCCATACTTCACAGGGCATTAAAATAAACGTAGTCTGCATCTCCATGCCGTCTTGCCGCTGTAATCATAAATGCATGTTGACCTATGAATATATATAAATTCCAACTGTTGTAACACAATAGATGACAGAAAGCTTTTTATTCAAAACTATTATCTGTCGTGTATTAATATATGAATTTGTGTACTTCAAAATTTAATTTCTACCATCATTTGCTTGTAAATAGGACATGCATAAATAAAGTATGACATGAAATATAAGTAAGGATCTAATACATAATAGTTATTGGATTTAGAAGAAAATATTGTGTACGAGTACGTGTTCAATATGAATATATTTTAATTTTTTATATTTAAAAGATCATATATTTTATATGAGAATATGTTCAAAAAAGTAAAAATTTCTGAGTGACAGCTAAAAATAAAAAAGTTGGGTTGGAGGAGTCAATATGTACATACATTTTTCTACATGTTCAAGTTGGTAAGTTTTGCGCATTTGTTTTTGTTCAGGTGGGTCGAATACCATTTGATCAACAAATTCGGAATTTCCAGAACACACTCGATCAGATTACAGACAATCTTGGCGCAGTTGATGCAGCAGAAGCACTTGCTCGGTGCATTTTCTTTGTTGGAATGGGAAGCAATGATTACCTCAACAACTACCTTATGCCAAATTACCCAACCCGAAATCAGTACAATGGCCAACAATATGCTGATCTCTTGGTTCAAAAATACACTCAGCAACTCAGGGTAAGATTTCATCTAGAAAGCTTTAAGTTTACTTGGCTAGTTTACGCTTGAGATCTTCAAAATTTATTTGAATTTTGATGTGTAGTCACTTTACAATCTTGGAGCACGTAAGTTCGTACTAGCAGGGTTAGGGCGAATGGGGTGCATTCCCAGCATCCTAGCACAGAGCACATCCGGGGGCTGCTCTGCAGAAGTGAACCAACTAGTTCTACCTTTCAATGCAAACGTGAAGACAATGATGAATAACCTTAATGCTAATCTGCCTGGTGCAAGATTTATCTACATCGACATTGCTCACCTTTTTGAAGATGTCGTTGCCAATTCTAGAACATACGGTAACATATAATTCCAAGTTTCATTTTTGGCCATGGAAATGTATGCCCATTGTTGTAAAGATGGTAAGTTTTTTTTTTTTTCCTTTTTGGTGCATGCAGGATTTAGTGTTGTAAATCGAGGGTGTTGTGGCATTGGGCGGAACCGAGGGCAGATTACATGTCTTCCATTCCAAACGCCATGTGAAAATAGAGATGAATATGTATTTTGGGATGCATTCCATCCAACGGAAAAAGTGAACATCATAATGGCAAGAAAGGCCTTCAATGGGGATACAAGCATAGTTTATCCCATCAACATACAGCAGCTTGCCAATATTTGATCTTGGAACCAAATTAGTACTTCCTATGAGCCATTATTCGGAATGTCATGTACACTCCATTTTCTGATTGATTGGAAGCACCAGCTTTTATAATTAAAAAAGGAAAAAAAAAAAAAAAAAAAAAAACTAGAGTTTTGCTACCATTGCTACTTCAATAGCTCTTCTTATATTATCTGATTTTTTCTTAATTATTCAAGTTCATCACTTGTTAAGACATTTAAATATATGAATGAAATATGATCATTTAAATGTATAAAAATTAAAATTTTTAAGTATATTTATATGAAAATAGATTAATATTTGATGATCGTATCGAATTTGAATAATATAAAATTTAATTTATACTTTATTTTAGCTTTGGCGGCATATCGGAAAATCTAAAAGAAAGAGTAGTTGCCAACCTAAAAACCAACAGCGTTGATGGAGTATAGGGTGTAAGAGCTAGACTTGCACTTTACCTTTTACGTACGTTTGTTTGTTAGGTTATAAGCTTTCAACAAAGGCAAGAGTTAAAAAGCAGGGGAGATGAACATCGTTTCCGAGGTCAGATGTTTCGATTATAACAAAAGGATTTCACTCACAAGTGTAGTTAATTACATATAGTAATATTTTTATCTAATGTGTTGATGAATAAATTTATCAATTATTACAATAGTAGCATATTAACTTTAACCACCTTTAGAAAGCGTCCTAAAAGCTCTGGTTAGGAAAACTCAAATGATCTGTTAATTGTGCTTCTTTCTATTTTACCAATTTCATGATTGTGGAGATATTTTGGGTTAGTTTTCTAATGTTCTTTGATATTAATTTACATTAATTCCAACATAGAAGAAGTTCAAAGGTCAGAAACAGAGGATTTGTAGGTTTCAAGAATTTAGAGGATTTAGAAAACGAAACTATTGTTGATATCATATCCCTTAATCAGATTTGAATTCACAATATCAATCAATATAATTCTAATGCAACATGGCTTTGACATCAAAATTAGTCCATGCAACAGACAAGCAATGAGAGCAACATCTATAAATTGCACAAGCAAAGGAATAATATTAGTTAGGGGTAAAAGATAACCTCTGATATTGAAAACAAAAACACTTCTTTAGTGTGAAAAATACCCACATTCCTCCCAAGCTTTAATACAAAATACATTTACAACTTATTATTTCTAGATTAATTTTAAATAAAAACTAAATGTCTTGCATTAATTATTAATCATTTTTTTGTTTTTCCTTTTGATTTTTTTTGACTCAAAACCTTTTTTAACCAAAAAAATAATAAGAATTTAGTTAGTCTTAAATTTATCTTTAATTCCTATTAAATTAAATTTTAGTTAAGTTGTTAAATACTTGAATTAGAATATTATTTAATTAGAATTTAACTTGATAATGATTAAAGATAATTTTGTAGTTAAAAGAATTTTGATTAAAAAAATAAAAATAAATGATTAATAATTAACAAAGGGCATGTTGTGCTTTTTCATTTAAAATTACCCTATAAATAATAACTTATGACTTAGTGTATTTTATGCCAAATCTATGGGTTAAGTGGGTGTTTTTCAAACTAAAGAGAATAATTGCATGTTTTATTTCTATCAAACCTCGGGGTAAATATACTTTTCGCTACATTTAAAATAAGAGTAAAGCATGAAATTAAGACAATAATATATCTAAAACACATTGATTAATATTAAATTACTTATATTTTGTAAGGAAATAGAATACTCAAAATAATCGAAGATAAAATTCTCCTTTCGCATATGGAAAGCACAATAAAATTCAAACAATTTTATTTCCTTTTCATAATTTTTGACACATTGGAATCGTGTTGGGCACACTTACTAAATTACAAAATCTAAATATAATACAAGAATGGTGGAGGCAAAAGGAAAATGAAGGAAACTCTAAAGTGAATTGAAGGCTTTGAAAATGTTGTAGGCTATCTCAAGGATGTTTTCAGTTCTCCCTTGATGAAGAAACGAAACCTCCTTGTTTAGAGAATGTAAAGGAGATGGATTTCTTTCCCATAATATTTCTATAGTTAGATTCTTTTTATAAAATTTCTTAGTTTTTTCCCCCTAAAGTATTGGGTTTTTAGTGATCCAATATGTATTTCATTGTTGTTATAAAATTTCTTTTAATTTTTTTTCTGACAATTCCTGGGAACTCAAAACATAGTATTTTGTTTTGAAAATTGCATGGCATGGCGAGTGAAGGAATGGGACCATATTTGACCAAGAATTCACATCTTTCTTTTAATTCTCCTCCAAGGTTCCTATTCTTCCTATTGTAAGGTTTTGTACTTTATAAATGTATCCATGATCGCAATGTAAATTTCAAAACATCAAGCTTGGATAAGAGTAGAGAGTTTTGAGTTGGCATGGAAAGATTTGATAGTGTAATTTCTACTAGGGTGCGTGATATGATCCAGCCAATGCAAGACAATGTAGATGATGCTCCAAAGGACTTCCAAGTGTCAAGTGGACCTCTTACACGAGCTCAGACTAA
>JBBYHM010000020.1:1933782-1951283 GCA_038381775.1 Adansonia rubrostipa | reverse complement strand
ATACAAGCAATCTTCTTGGTGAGGCAAATTTCTTTGAGTTCTTCTTTGGACTCCATCAGAACTTATCAAGGTTAGTTTAATCTTGTGGCGTTCAAGTTTTGATATTGTTGGTTTGCAATTGATGCTAAAGCATTGGGTCAAGTTTCCAATTCCTTTGATATTCTTGGTTTATGTTTTGTATTTAAATTGTTTGGTAAAGAATCTTATTTTAGTTTCTTATTATTTTCGAGGTTTCTAGTCTTTGATCAAAATATTATTCAGAGGTTTTAAGACATCGTTCTTGGGGTTTTCGCATCAGTGCTAGCAGGCTTCTAAATTACTTTTTGACCGTAGCCATTCCTATGAGTCTAAAAGAAGCCTTCTCATTAATAATAGATTTAACCTAATTTCTCCGGAGAAAACATTCCTTCTAAGATCCTCAGAAGGACCAACATCCTAATTCTCAGACTAAACCAGAATTTTTTTTTTTTTTTAAGTAGATACCAAGAGCAAAGATTGTAGGATGCCTAGACAATGAAATTAGAGCTCCCAATGCAACCAGCATGCCAAAATCTGATCCTAGCTAGCACCATTACTTTAACAAAGGAGAATGGAGTAAGCAATGGAGAGATGATAATATTAGGGCCAAAAATTTGAGAATAAACTAACTGTAGGGGAAACCAATGGGCGAAGCAGATAATATAGTGCATGCTATAATTCACTGCGAACACCAACCAACAAGAAGTTGAAACAATGACTGACATGTTAGTAGAGAGAGAGGCTTGGTACCTAGAATATTTTTGTGCTTATATCAGATGTAGGGCAATCGTCGTAGGAGAAATTATCTGGCTAGTTTCATCCTTTTTGGTTGTCTGCCATTCAACTGTTTAGGATTACATTAATGTTTACATGGCTTTTGCTTTGTAGAAATTCATTTTTCTCAGCAATATACTTTACCAAGATCAATATATATATATATATATGTATGGTCTGTTAATTAAGGACTAATCCTTCTACGTTCCAAATTTTCCGCATTATATAACCAGTTACTAGAGTTAGTACTTTCTAGCAGAATTTTGATAATTTTACTAAAATTTAACTAGGAATAATTGTACAAATTTGCAAGACAGACTTAGTCATGTATTTTAGATACTACTCTACCACAAAAAGGAATCACATCAGAAATTCAATTTCAGATTCCAGCAATTCTTGATAAATTGAAAATCCCCAATAGCCCACATTTATTATCATGGATGGTGTGCATGCTATGTCTTTCTTCTCTTTAACGTACACGACGAGCTTTTTCTTCCTGTCCCAACCCAAGTGATTTCTGTGCATTTGCAATCCCTTCGGGATCTGCAATAAAACAAATCAGAAAAAAGTAAGAGTTATGATGTAACCCCCCACCCCCAAGCAGAAAACCAGAAAGGTTTACCAAGAGTGCATGCCTTAAAAAGGGAAAGAGAGAAGACAAGCACCTACTGGCTGATATTTCTAGGCCATTGCAAAGAGAATGAGAATCAAACCTTCTAATGGAGTGATTTATTGGCTAGAATTTGTTACTTGAGCAAAAATTCTAGCACAGTAGTATAGAATTTACAGTGTCCAGGGGTACAACTAAACTATACTGTAAGCTAACAATCAAAGACAGTAGATGCTGACTTGGAAGAGACATTTGTAGTTAAAAGAGAGAATCATGTCATTAGACCCATATGGCCTGAAATAGCATGTATCTCCACCCAGAATGTAATAAAGAGAGAAGAAAAGCGTGGGAATCCTGGACAACCTTGATACAGAGCATAATTCAAGGATATTAACGTTCAATTTTTGAGCTACCTATAACTTATTGGCAAATAAAAAAACTCACCAAAGAACTGAGTGAATATGCGAGTGAAGAAGCTCAAGTTGCGGGAAATATTGTATGCCATCACAGGTGGAAGAGGCTTCACAATAGTGTCTATGCTAAATACTCGTTGAAGAAACTGTATGAACATGGAAGTATTGAACAATTAACCTCATAGTAGCCAAGAAATATCTCTAAATGTATTTACCTTAAATGACGACATATATAAGACATATAAAAAGTAGACAATGGCATTTAGACTCATCAGCTACAAAAATGGAAATTGGATATGCAAGCGTCAAACTGTAATTAAGAAAATAGGGTAGTATACATTCACTAATTCAGTGATATTAACAATTACCAAGCGCAATCATTCTTTTAAGTTTTAAGACCAAAATTCTCCAAAAAATTATAATTGCTGTCAACTTTTATGATAATTGCCTTTTTGCTTATACCATGGTCCATTGAACAAAATGCATTTGCAGACTACTTCATGCGATAAATGATAGACCATAAGACCTTATTCAAATAACCTTCTTTAGGAATTCTTTTCCTTTTTGATAAATTTCATATTCCATTCCTTTAAGCTACAGTCAATAGATCAAGATGAGGAAAAAAAAGAAAAAAAGGAAGGAAGGAAACTAAACAGATAATTTCCACTTTGGATCTGCGAAGATTGACAATATTGTTCTGCAAAATTTTGTAACTTAAAAGCATCCAAGTACTCCTTGAATTCTTGCCTTATACTATTTTCTAGTAGAAAATGAATAAAATTTGCAGAATGCCAAAAAGATGCTAACAAACGCATGAAGAGGCCGACGTATTCAGCTGCATCATAATCAAGAATGAAATATCTGAAGACAATTATACAAAGTAAAGTACAGTTAACCAACGTTGAATTTTTAGTCTTCAAATGACATAGATATTGGATAACTCCTAAGAGATGCTCAACTTGAATTGAGCAATGATTAATCAAGTCCAAGTAGTTCAAAGTAACTTGACAAGAAAAGAACTTCCCTCAAAATGAGAATAATTTTAGGTTAATGAAGTCAAAAGCATAGAATTGTATGACAACAATGTCATGTCTGTAATGGAAATTAAATATGAGCAGCAAACAGAAATTAGAATTTTAAAAATATACATATTTAGGGGCTATTCCAGTTCTATAAATGGCACATGTGAACACTATCAAAGTAGAGACTTGGGGTTTAGGACTGAGTTTGAAGGTAAATCAAACTGAGTTATTTGGGGTACTAAGGATTTAATGCTGGCTTTTAACCTACAACGGCCCTTGATTAAAAGTAGAAGTATGCTTCACACAGACTTCCTATGGCTTAAACACCTTAGTCTCATAGGCTTCATCGCCATGGTCAGGACGGCTTCACACAATCCAAAAGAGAGCACAATGAAAACTGCAATTTGTATTAACTCATTATTCTAATCTAAACAAGTCATGCGGTTATCTATAGAGCTCGGTAAGTCCTATCCAGAAAGGACTGGAATTAAAAAATAATGCTTCACTTAGAACAACATTTTTCATTTTTTAAAAAGTTACTTAAAGATTAACTTTAGGTAAAATCTGAAGACTCAAAATATGCAATTCTACTAAATTCAATGAAATGTCCACTGTAAGAAACATAGGAAAAGAGAAAATAATTAAAATGAACGACAGTGTAGCAAAAGAAGGCGTAAAAATATGACTCCTTAACAAATACTATAGTTCGAATAAGGTCCTGAATTAGTCTAACATCAAATGAAGACCATAATGCCAATTTTCCTTGGAATTTCATCTCAACTGGTTTATGCATTTGTTGTCTGAATCACTTTGTAGCAGCAAACATAATGCACTTTATAACAGATTGTACTTCTTACTCTGAAACAATGAAAATATGAAATTACAAGTATAACCACCATTTTATTACCCTGACAAGAGTAGCGCATGCAATATACTAATCTATCCAAATTGCATCCAGTGTTCAACCAAGATAACTAACATTTACCTTAATAAAACTGGAATACACAAGGTATATACAAACAAGTTTATCTAAAGTGATCAAGTAATTTGCACCTTGAGTTGCACATTCACGAACTATTTCTATATCTCCTCTAAAAAGTGAACCATGACAAGAAAAAGCAAAAGCAAATTTCTAGAAATTATTGACTACCCTCAGCAGTTTAAAATTCAACAAGATAAACCATATTGAGATCAAGACAGCTGATATCTCGTGATCAAATATATAGTCTGCCGATTAACTACAATAACACCCTACAAAAACAAATAGTATCATTCGAGATGGGGACGCTAAACAAAATACTTTTCAAAAAAAGACCAAAATTAGGGGAAGGAGAGCATAGCTCTTCTCTACATGTTCAATGTATAAAGTGATTTCCTCACACCATGGTTATAAAAAAGCTACGTCTAGCATGAAACTCTTTCACTAAAACTGTGGTATCAGACATGTACTCCAGTAATCTTTTAAGGCTTATGCCTCACACACATTGCATCAGTCCAATTACTTAGAAAATTGCTAAATTAAAAAAAAAAAAAAGAAGAAGAAGAAGAAGAAGAAGAAGAAGAAGAAGAAGAAGAAGAAGAAAGAAGAAGAAGATTGCCTTACATTATAGAATCTTAACTTGCGAATATTTTGCACAAAAGGTTTTGGAAACTTAAAGGAGATTACTCTCATGATTTTTCCTGAAAACTATTGAACCCACGCTTTCCCTTAATCCTTGCTTCTATTTAGGATTGTTTGATATTGGATGAAATCCTAAGACGTCTGCAGTCAGAACAGAAATAGGATTCTTCCAACCATTTTTATTTTATCTTTAACTGATACTTAATTGCTTGAACATAAAAATAACTTAGTCCATCATGATTCTGAAATATAAAACCAATCATTCCCAACAACAATTAGTCCATCAGAAGAAATTGGGTAAACAAAGTTTGAAAAACTGACCCATTAAATGTAACATCGATGTCTTTATCTATAAATATAATTACAAAAAAAAAAATTAGGAGAAGGAGAAGGTGACCTGGAAGTTGCGCTGAAAGCTGTAACGGAGTTCTGGGTCAATCTCGAGGGAGTCGTCATCGCCGTCGTCGAATTGAGAAGTGGTGGACTTGGGGCGAGGGACGTGCATTTTGGGGGTGGAGCCAGGCTGGTTGGTAACCTTGAGCTTGGCGTCTGCGAACTTGCTGGAGTTGTCTTGGTCGTCTCCCCTCCATGGCGCTTTACTTAGCAGCTCTTTCTTTGTCTTTCCCATCGGAGGCTCTCTCAACTTCACTGCTTTCTTTCTTCCCCTCCTTTTCGTTTACCAAGTTGTGAGTGCCAAGTTAAAATGGGAAATAAGATAAGGCTTCCTGTTTGGTTGCAAGAAGAACGCTTTCCTGTTCCTGGATACAAATGCTTAACCTAGTTTCAGTTGACAATTTGAGAGGTTATAGATTAAAATATCAATAGTAATTTATTAATAAGATTAAAAATTTATATTTAGATGTAAAAATAGTAATAATGATCAAATGAATTTTGCTAAAAATAAAAAAATTATTAAGATGTTAGATTAAAAAGCTATATAATATTTATGAAATTAATAAATAATTAAAAATTAATAAAACAAACATAATATGTCAAAAATATTTTTATATTTATTTTCTTTATTATTTATGTAATTACTTTTTTTCTCTATTGTACCAAATTCCAGTTATTGAAGATGATGAATATGGCCAGTCTTTAGCAGGGAATATTGATTTGAATGAGATAACAGTATCCCTATGTAGTAACGTCATAGAATGGAAGCTTTCAAAAGGCGAACCAATCCCTTTCAAAGCTAACACAACAGGCAGAAAAGCGAAGGTTTTATTACACTTTGTAGCGGCCAAAATGTTTCCCCGTGAACACATAAGCGGTGTAATTAAGGATAGTGTAACCCCACTCTATTCCATTGTCACTAGTAAAACAATTGACA
Organism: Adansonia rubrostipa; assembly: GCA_038381775.1. Classification (NCBI taxonomy): domain Eukaryota; kingdom Viridiplantae; phylum Streptophyta; class Magnoliopsida; order Malvales; family Malvaceae; genus Adansonia; species Adansonia rubrostipa. The sequence continues at coordinate 1,945,495 of JBBYHM010000020.1, read as the reverse complement.
TTTGTCAACCGATTTACTCTGCAATTAACAACACTGTTCTATTTCCAAGGTTTATGGTTCCAATCCTTGATTACTACCTTGTGCGGACAAGTAGGAGTTACATCGGAAGAGGAATTGCTACTTCCTAAAAGTTCCGTTGATGGAGCAACAATACATAGGTTGATTTGAGTAGTTAATGGAGAGGACACGGACAACTAGAGGTTCTCCCACCTTTCAACCTCCATTGATATGGGAGTATTCATGTTTTTAATTTTTTTTTTAATTTCTGCATATTGGGGTCAATGTTTAATTTAAGGGATCTTTAGTCTGTTCAATGTAAGTTCTTATTTTGCTATTTATGGTTTTTATTTTACTATTGTTGCATTTGTTCTTGATTGATTTTTTTATTATTTATTTTAATTTGTGTGTGTTCATTTAATTTATTTGCTATATTTGAGATTTTAGAGTAGTTTGTTTAATTGTCTAGATTATTTAAGACTATGATGTTCTGCTTATTCAAATGAGGCCCTAATCCAACGATAACATTTTACTTTTTTCTATTTTGATTTTTGAGAAAATATGTGTATGATTTGCGTTTGTATTAAATTCTTTTATTAGTCTCATTGTTAGGATGTGATTTAAATTAGAGTTATTATTGGGAGTAAAAGAACTTATTTTCCCATAAAAAATCATTGCATTAGTCCTATCCTTGTAGTGTAACATTTTGAGCCAACAAAGTTTTCTTCCTTTCTATCAGAAGGAACCGTTATGAGGTACTTTTAAACTTATAATGGTTTCGTCCTTATTTTCTTTCTACACATGCAAAGCATGAAGGAATAAAAAAAACTTATCTTCCCATAAAAAATCCGTTCATTAGTCCCTATATACACAAATTTCTTGTCAAGAATATGACAAGAAATATTTAGAAAAAAATAATAATTTTATTCATCAAACTTTGAAAGTTATAATTTTTAAATATTCCTAATGTAAAGAAATCTTTTGATTCTTTTCTTCACAAAATTATGGATATTCTAAAGGTTTTCGAAACTTGATTTTCAAGATTGGACCTTGAAAATGAAATCTGCTTCAAAGGTTTCTAAACTTGATCTTGAATATGGTTTGGCCTCCGTTCTTTTGATGAATTCATCAATAAAGTTCTTATCCAAAAGTCTTCTATGATCTTAAAAAAAAATGAAATTGAACTCCTTTATATTACAAAAACAAGATCGAAGAGTAGCTTTTTGAGAATTTTTTTAGAAAAAGTAAGATGATCTTTGGAATCTCTTCAATTTCTTCAATTCTTAAAAGAATTCTTTTTGAGACTTTGAAGAAAATTTAAGTTTTCAAAATCTACTTCTTCTCTTTAACCTTCTAAAGTGTGCTACTATCGTTAAATGACTTAAGGGAGACCCTTTTTTATAGTATTAGTGAGCCAAATTGAATCAAGTTCTTAAAAAAATATAGTTTCTTTAAAGAACTTATCTTTCTTATTTATCTCTTAATTAATTTAATTTAGAGACAAGATAATTGTTAAAGAATAAGAGTTCTAAAAGAATTTCATTTCTTCTTTTATTTCTTCATTTATCTCTTAATTAATTTAATATAATTTAATTAAACATAAATTTTGATTAATCCCTCGTTTCTTTTTATTTTTCTTTTTTCTGTTCGTTTAGGGATCAAGTAGCCTAAGTGAATTGCTCATCCAACTTAATCGTAAATAGTTATCACAAAACAACCATTTAATTTGGAGTTGTCACCAATCTATTCTGACATTAACTTAGACCTCAGAGTTTATTTTTGAGAGCTTTGTAACTCTCAAAATTTAAACTCCTGTAGGTGAGATTTGTGTGTATTTAATTAATTATTAAATAATTAATTCTGATGTCATTGCAATAATGTCATTAATTTCACATGGTAATACATAATTTAATTTGAAATTCCTTAATGAAATGAAATTTCAATTGATATGTGACAAATTGTTTAATTTTTCTTATATGTGCAGTGAGATATTTACAATTAATAAAGTTTTCTTTCTTTCTACCAAAGGAATTTGAATCATAATCTTTTACTATATTGCATTGTTCAACTAGTAAAAGATACAATCAAACTCATAATGGTTTCATTATTTTTATCTCCTTTGTACATATGAAGCATAGAGGAGTAAAAAAAAAAAACTTACCTTCCCATAAAGAATCCCTATATTGGTCTTATACTTACAATGCGAAATTTGCTGTCAACAAAATTTTTTTCTCATTATCAAAAAAAAAAAAAGAAATATTATTCTTTGGCAATATTCCATTAGGACAGTTTCTCAGCATGTCAAAATGTTAAAGGCCGATTTCTAGGCATGTTAAAAAAAATAACGTGCCTAGAGACTACCTTCCATAAGAGCGATTCTAAACTACAAATTCAAAATATATATACAAACACAGGTACAAAGTGGCTCTCACTTAAATTACAAAACTAGTGTATTTTGATAAAAGTGTTAAGATAATTTGAAAAATAAAAATAAAAATAAAAAAACTTTGCTGAACTAAATCAATATGACTTCCGTACAATATTTTTTATTATTTTTATATAGAAACCGCCCACGGCTTCCATACCTGTTTTATTTTTTATATAATTAAAAAAATATAAAATATAAAAAAATTAGCATGGAAGATATTTAATTTTTTTTTCTTACGTATGAGAACGGCTTTCCATTCCTTGTTTTTTAATTTTTATTTTATTTATTTCCAATCTACTATTTTTTATTTTTTTAATTTTTGTGTAGGCAGCTAGCATACGTTTTAGTTTTTTGTTTTTTTTTTCCTTTTTTGGTTATAATTATATCAAGAAAGATGGCAATTTCCCTTATAATTGCAACATGAGTGCATTTTGGTAATTGAAAATTCAAATACGAAATTTTGATAAAAAAATAATATTAGAATAAAGAAGCCATTTCAATCTACTTCCTTTTATTTTTTTTTTTAATATGTTGTGTATCCATTCATTGGTTTTCAATTTTTCATTGGCAGCTTCCGTGCGTTTTAGTTTTCTTTTTCTATATAATTATATCACATTGGCTATTTCCTTTATATTTCTAAAATGAATGCATTTTGATAAATAAAAATTCAAATATAATATTTTGCAAAAAAAAAAAACCAATATTAGAATAAAAAGTCTATTTTCTTTCCACCATCCTCTTTCTCACAATTCTCTCTATTTATTACTATTTCAGTTTTTAAAAAAAATAAAATAAAATAACTTAAACTTTGCCACTAACCCACCGTTTATCTCCATACCATCTCTTTTTTCAAGTCTTTAATTTTGTACAACTAAATTAAAAATCCCCCAATAAGGCAAGTGTTCGACATGCGTCGAGCTCCTTTGCTACTAGTTTGTTTTTTTTTTTAGTTTTTGCTTTTTTAGTTTACATTAATTTATTTTATTAGTATTTTTTTAATTTTTAAATGGTGAATTAAAAGAAGTTGATCAACATTTTGACATCTAATTAATTCAAAAACTATGCCTAATTTGCTCAAAAAAAAGTAAAATAAAAAAATGAAAAATGAACATGTTACTTATCCGTATGACAAAATCAATCCACTAAACCATAATTTTATTTTAATTATTTATTATTTTTATTTGAATAATTAAGTAGGCAAAATAATATATATAAAAAAAGACTAACTAGTTCATTAATTCAGCATAGAAAAAGAAAACACGAACTTACAACTAACTTGGAAAGGTCGATCCCGTAAGAGAATAAAGTGCATAACATTTTTTTTCAACTCCTATAAATAAAAATATACACTATACAATAAGAGTGCATATAAATAACACTTGAAATGCATTTGTATTATGTAATTTATAAATAAACCATTATCATAAATTAAATTTATAATTAACAAAATATAATTATACTAATATTATTAAAATAAAAAATTTAAATATATTTTTATTTAATAAATTTTAATTTATTATTAATTAATTAAAATTCTTATATATAAAAAACGGCTTAATTCTAGTCCATAACATACACTAAAATCAAAAATCTCGGTTCTTTATTGGACAGGTGTCAAACTTCTTTGCTCAACAAGTGTCAATTTTTTTTGTTTTAGTTTTAGTTTTAGTTTTATTTTTAAATTTTATTAAATGTTTTTTCCTCGTCGATCGATTTAGTATTCATATTCAACCCATTCAAAAAATAAAAATTTCATTTTATTTAATTATTTAATTATTTAATTATTTTTATTTTATTTTTAAATGATGTATTTATAGATATTGGTCCGCATGATAGCTCATGGGTCAATTGAAAATCTATACCAAACCTATTCGGGAAAAATTAATAAAATTATTTTATTAGATCCGTACTTGTGCAATATGGAAAAAAAACTAGTTAAAATTTTATTTTATTAATTAGTTATTTTATTCTATTCTTAATTAATGTATTTCATAGATTATTTTGCATGTTAACTTGTAGGTTAATTTAAGATTCATACCAAGATTGCATAGAAAAATGTTAAAAAAAAGAATTATATTTATTAATTATATTTATTTTATTTTTAAATTATGTATTTAAAGGTATTGATTCACGTGTTAATTTATGGATCAAGTTAGGAATCGTACTCAATCTGCTTGAGAAAAAAGTTAAAATAATGAATTCAGTTTATTAATTACTTTATTTTAATTTGAAATAATGTATTTAAAAAGGTTAGATCACACCTTGACTCTCGTTAATTTAATATCCATATTCAACTCGCTGAGAAAAAATTAAAATTTAACTCATGTTATTAATTATTTTTACCTTATTTTATTTTATTTTCAAATAATGTATTTAAAATAATTAATCTACCTGTTGAGTTGCAATTCAATTTAGGGTTTATTTAGATAAACAATGAGATTGGCTCCAATGAGATTGAAAACAATAATACTAGTAAGATTAGTTAATGTAGCAATGAGATTGAATATTTTAGCAGAAAGATTAAAATCAATGGTGGGATATATGTTTAGGTTCAAATGTAATGATAAAGTTAATTATAGCACTCAATCTGCTTGAGAAAAAAGTTAAAATAATGAATTTATTTAATTAATTATTTTATTTTAATTTGAAATGATGTATTTAAAAGGGTTGGATCACACCTTGACTTGCGAGTTAATTTAATATTTATATTTAACTCGCTGAGAAAAATTTTAAATTTAACTCATTTTATTAATTATTTTTATTTTTATTTTGTTTTATTTTTAAATAATGTATTTAAAATTATTGGTCTGCCTATTAAGTTGCAAGTCAATTTAAGGTCTATTTGGATAAGCGATGAGATTGTCTTCAATGAGATTGAAAAAAATGACAGTAATAAGATTAATTACTGTAGCAATGAGATTGAGTATTTTAGCGGGAAGGTTAAAATCAATAATACGATATGTGTGTAGATTCAAACGTAACGATAAGGTGAATTATAGTAAAAAAAAAAAAAACTGTTAAGAGAACTAAATTAAAATGTATATATATAATTATAAATTACTAAAATTAAAATTCAATAAAATAATATTCAATTATTTATTATATTTTATGAATTTTTATAACATTTTAATTTTATTTAATATTTTAAATTTTAAAAAAATTAATTTGCTCAAAAATATTAACATATTATTTAATATTAAAATAGATCATATAATTAATAATATTTTATTTATATAATTATATATTTTATTTTTTTCTTATTTATTTATAACCGTTTATTTCCATATATTAATAAGTATTTAAAATTATTTTTTATAATTAATTATTATTAATCATTAAAGGAAGGTTAAAAAAGGACATGGAGCTGCAATCATTGCTTCATTACTTTCACTAGACCTTCAAACGTCCAATGCAATTTTAAGTGAGTGGCACGGTGGAAATGGTTCGCTCCACCATGTGTTATTCAAACACATTTTGATTGGTCAATTACATGCAAAAGGAGAAAAAAAAAAAAAAAAGCATGTCGCACCAGAGGGCCGTTACAATTCAAATGCATCTCTGGAGTCTGCACCCCATTTACTGCCAGAAAAAAAGTTATTTAATAATGTAAACAAGTTTTATATAAATTATATTAATATTATTATAATTTAAAAATAAATATTTTAATTAAACATTTATAATATAATAAACCTCATCAATAAAATTTATCTTATGGTGTGGTTTAAGAAATATACATATAATTCTAATATATAAATAAACTAAATATAATTTTGTAATTGCAGGCTGTCATCTGCAAATTTTTATGAGGGCGTTCAATGATAAATTTTTAAACTTGGAAGCTTTCAGGATAAAATCATTTTAAGATTCATCAAACTTAAGAATAACATGTATAAATTATAATTCTTTCAATTTTTATTTGAGTCGTATGATGAAATCAGTAACTGAAGCTACTGGCAAGATCAATGGTGGAAAGCTGAACGATCAGAAAGGAGCTATAACAACACTTGGACAGCTAAAATTGGAAGAGAATGAAACTGATAGCTGGAGACTGAGCTGGAAGCTGAGTTGAAACCTAGTAAACCAAGAGATTATAATGGAAGCGAGAACATTTCTTATAGCTGAGCTGGTAGCAGGCAATTAGCTAACTAGGAAGATTCTGTTAGAAGGATATCTGTCAATAATCTGCTTCTAGAATTCTGTAACAAACCAGTATCAGCTTAAGCAATGTTTATATAGGCCAACTCTGTCACCGATTAGGCATGAATGAATAATATCAAATTTTCTCTTGTCTCTCTACTATTCTACTCACCATTCTAGTCTATCTATTTCTCTCACCTTTTTTTAGGTCAATTTTGAGTCACTATTCTCTGACAAATTGTATCAAAGCTATAACTATTCAGTTAAAAATTAGGAAAACAGAAAAAGAGTAGAAATATGGTGGAAAAAAATCAAGTTAAACTTTTTGTAGAAGCAAGTGCATACTCTACAAACTCAAGTGGAAGCAATGAAAGCTACAAATTTTGTTCCTCAATGATGGGTGGAAGAACGGAAAAGGCATTAAAGCCAGAATAACTGAAAACAAGAATTATATCTGTAAGATATTTCGCATATTAACTAAGACGAAGTATGGTCAAGGTGCAATCCATGTTGGTGATGAAGATGGTTTTGCTTCTACCATTCAGGAGAACAAGGACTCGAATTATTGAAGACTGACATGGACAAAGCTGGCTACACAAGCACGGTTGCTACTGGATTAAATATCGTTGCATCTGGATTTCATGGAGCAAATAAAACCTACGACCTAAGCTTCAAAGAAGAGAACAAAGATGGCTGACATAAGATCCCAAGAGATGATCTCTTGGTCATAAACCTTAAGAGGGTTGAGCTAGCTTTCAGTGAAAAGGACTGCAGTACGCTTCTTCTCAAAGTCAATCAAATTGAATCTGCTATTGGGAGCAGTGAAGCTGTCAAAATAACCAAGAAAGATGGATGGGGTGTGATGGCCAGCCATAGCACTAGTGAGATTGAGGATACTATTATTGTTGCTTTTCCAATCTGATTAGACACTGGTCAAATTAAGACTGAAACATCAGGCATGTATGAGCATCTAGGTAGGCACAGTCAGCTTTTGCAAATTGATGCGGTAACAATTGATATGGAGCAGCAAGCACTCTTTCTATTAGTAAAAGATCCAAAGCTGCGAATGGTGACATATGTAATTAGTCGTGAAGGAGATATTGTGGTTTGCCTCATGCATAGATACATTGATAAAGGATCCGAATTGCAAGTTAAGTATGTTATTGCCCTTAATCATCTTAATAACTAGATTTATATCAAAGCAAGAAAGAAAGCTCATCTGAGAGGTTGTCAAAGGTCTAGGTAATATATTTACAAGAAGGATCATACTTCTTGTTCCTATTGATCCTGGACTTGTTCACCAGGTTAAATTGGATTTGCCTTGGACACACTATTTTTAACTTTGCTGATAGCATTGTTGGAACTGATTCCCATACAACTATGATAGATGGTTGCCTAGTTTGGTCTGGTGGGGTTGGACTCAATTTGTTTGTGAAATGGCGTGACGGCATCATAATCAACTCATTAGTTTTGCCTGTGACACAGGTGTCGAGGAAGCATGGTGTTTTTGTCAAATTTGTTGAGTTCTATGGAAACGAAAATCTTAAACAGTTCTAAGTAAATTGTTTGGTAGTGTTTCAGCTCCTAATGTTGGGTTATATCTATCATATCTAGTGGCAAAATAGTTCAAGATGATGATCTTGATCTGATATGATGAAATCAACTGGCCTGAAGATTTTGTTGAAAAGGCTAAATTAACAAGAGTAAATGTAAAATCAATTACAGATTATGTGGAAGTTGTATCCAGCAGCTTTATCAGAGGCATATATGATGTAGTTGAAGCTTATCTGGCAGCCATTAAGAGTGTTACTGTAGATTCACATAAAGCACTTCCACAAGCATCAATCCAGGAAAAAGTTAATTCCTTCTCCAAACATCTTCTTGGCAATCAAACCAAAGTTGGTTCGAGCAGTCTTCGGAGAAGTTTATCCCAGAAAAATGGCAATTGATCAAAAAAGTTGAGGACCACTTTGCGAATCCAGAAAACAAAGAACCGTCATCAATTTCACCCGAACTATATGGAAGTACAAGCATAACAATTACACAGCAACAAAAACATTTGCTCTTTATTTAGAAGGAATTGCTGAAAGAGTTCAAAAGATAACTGTTTGTCACTACTAAGAGTGCTTTGAAGGCAATGGAATTAGGTAACTTGATTTTGCAGGAAGCAGATGAGACATCCAAGATGGATGTAAGCTCGCTAGAGAAGGCAGTGGCTTCCCTTAAAAACTAGAAGGCATTCTGCATCAGTTTCCCTAGAAACTTATATTAGGGGAAAGGTCGCTCAACTTCAGAATCTAATGAAAAGGCACAAAAGAAGATTGCTGAACAAAATAGGCAGCAAGTTGTCACGATAGTAATTGAATTGGCTAAAGTTGATACCATAGAAGGAAAGACCTTCCATCTCTTTCGTATTGATGCTGGGTTAGATATAGCTGCTAAAGCAATTTCAAAAGTTACTCGGCAGAAGGGATGCCACTTATAGTTTTCAGTACCGATGAAACCTCAAACAAGGTTATTGTTTATGCTAGCATAATAGAGAACTCTGCATAGCAAGCTATTGGAAGTATCCGACCGGTTGACAAATGCTCAACGATCCATTCTAGGAGAAGTTTATATTAAATTGATGGTTGCAATTAATGGTAGGCAATGAGTGGAGCAAAAGGGAAGAAAGGACAACCTCTAGCTCTTGCAACGTGCCGGGACATGAATCCCCAAGTGTCAGATTTAAAAAGCAGATGAATCTCCTTTTCTCTTTTTTGTGTGTTCGTATTTGGGGACCTAATTATCAAAGTGAATCACTCACCTAACTAAAACTTAAATTGTCATCACGAAATGAGAATTTAATTTAAAGTCACGACCAATCTTAATTTGGCTAAGTGAAATTGGTCATTACAGGAATTCAAATTTTGAAGGTCACAGAACCCTTGAAAACAATCTCCGAGATTTACGTTAATATTAAAGATCGTGTTAAAGACTTCGGCAGTAAGCTATAATCAAGAGTAAAGATCGATTTCTCTTATGACGTCCGAAAATTGATATCTTTTAATTGATCGATTTTTCTTATGACTTCCGAAAATTGATATCTTTTAATTACATGTTAACTTAAATCTTGATTTTTAATTCAGTTTCAGTTACCAACATTTCGTTATAATTCCCTGTTTCGAAAAGAAAAATTTTTTTAAAGTTGTTTTATTACTCCTTGATGAGTAAATCGGGTTTGAAAATATTTTTAAAATCAAAATATTTTTCGTACCTCATCAAAGAACTAAAAGAATAGAGAAAATTTTATTTTTGTAAAATTTGAAAATTTTGATTTACTCGTTTTGAGTTGGTATTCTTTGATTTAAAATAATTGATGAGTTAACTTCCATATACTAGAAGGACACCTATAGACTATTTTAAATGGTGATATTGCTTCGATTTTTGAAAATTTTAATTTTATTAATAATTAAGAAAAGACTCGACCTAAGACTTAGTTTCAACGCAAAGTGCAAAACTATGCCTAAAAGACTCGACTTTGGTCAAAAAGCCAAAAATATCTCCTAAAATACACGTTCGACATGAAAGTTCCCATGACTCTAACAAACTTTTAAAATGACTAACATTCCCCTAAAGTACACCTTTAATGTAAAAGTATCTTGATGACCTTAAAGGACTCCAAAAATAAGCAACATACCCCTATGTACACCTTCGACATGAATCCTAGTAAAGTACTCGATAATAAACATGAAATGACTAATCTACCCCTTAAGTTCACTTTTAAAATGAAAGCATCTTGATGTCCGTCAAGGACTCGATAATAAACATGAAATAACCAACCTACCCTTAAAGCGTCCCTTCGAGATGAAAGTGTCACATTCACCCTAAAGGACTCGACTTTAAGGTAAAATCACTAAAATATCCCCTAAAATACATGCATGACATGAAAATTCTAAGAGACTCTTATAGGACTCGATTTTAAAGTGAAAAGAATAGAATACCCTAAATAGGTAGCTTTTAATAGGAATATGGCTTAAATAACAAAAATTGTTCTTAGGTCTTTAAAGTCTCTAAATTTGCAATATGACTCCTTAAAGGTTAAAAATGCATGAAAAAGCTTAAGCAAGTTAAAACACATGGAAAACCCACAAAATCATCCTTAGACCATTCGGCCATTCATGGATCTCCATGAAACAAATTTTTAAAATTTTAAAGTTTAGTCCTTAAAGTTTTTAAAATTGCAAAATGACCCTAAAAAATCTAAAATACATGGAAATGCATCTAAATGTATCTAGAGCACATGAAAAAAGTCCCAAAATTGAACTAGTAGCATTCCGCCAAAGATAAATTCACCATGCAACAAATTTTCAAAAGTTTTATTTTAATCCCTAAAGTTTAACTTAATTGCAAAAGAGCCTAAAACATCAAATGTTTCTAAAGTGGGCCAATACCATTCAACCAAGGCTTGGACATGCCATTCAAATGTCTTAAAAATTTTGGAAAAATTAATCTTGGCCCCTAATATTACAAATATCACAAAAAAGGCCTAAATGGTCTTAAAAAATAAAGGCAAAATTTAAAAAAAAAAAAAAAAAAAGGGAAACCTTGGGTTTGGTTTTTCAATGGAAACAGCAAAAAGATGAAATTTCTCTTCATTAAGCATGCATGACACATAAAAAATGGTGCTAAGCCACCAATACATTCAAATCATGACATGAATAAATAACTTAAATGGATTCATGATCAAACATGCAAACAAAAAGAAAACCCTAGAACTACATAAAATATGCAAATGAACACATACACAAAATGCATGAACAAAGGAATTAATCAACAACCAAGACCAATATAAACCCACATAAACATGATTTAAAACTTTTAAGCTTTGAAAACAAATTGTTGATGAGTACTGAGCAAATAAAATAACAAAATAGTCATAAACTTATTCATTTCTCCAAGCTTAGCCTCTTAAGAATGAAAGTTGCCATGGCATAAGCATTGTCACCTTAGTAAATATGGATCATGAAGCTATAACAACAGATGAAGAAGTTGAAAAATGAATGAAGATGATTTTAAAACAAAAATTAAAAGAAATCTACCTTTCTCAACAAAAAAAAAAAAAAAAACCTTAATTTCAATGACTTCAAAAAAATTTTCAAAGAGAATCAA
>JBBYHM010000020.1:1923604-1933682 GCA_038381775.1 Adansonia rubrostipa | reverse complement strand
AGAAAAAATTAACGATCAGAGTTTGTCCAACCTAAACGCAAAATAAAAATGAATCCAAATTAATTAGAACTTGGAACAATTTGAAAAAGTAAAACGATAAGAACTTAAAGCAATTTGATTTTAAAATTTAACAATTTTAATTTAAAATAATTTGAATCTCAATAAATTAAGTCAAATAAAATAATTTAAATTTAAAATAATCCGAAATAATTAAATATAAAGTGATTTAAATTTCTTTTGACTCCAAATATCTACCTACCTAATTACTACTCGATAAATTTTAATTAACAATAAATCTGGCAATATTAGACAATTACAAGAATATTATATAACATGATATGATATAAATACATATATTAAAATTTATATAATAAAAATATAAATGTATTAAACTTTTATAAATAAAAAGTATTTTAAATACAATTAAAATATAGAAAATATATATCAATGCAATACTAATAACCGAATTACTAAGCTTGTCCGACAGTCCGGATGCTCTTGGAAATCCTCGAGCATTGTCTTAGTGATCCAGCTTTATTTAATAATAATAATAATAATAATAATATTTAAGATTTAAATAATTAGAAGTCTTAACTCGACCTACTAGTTAAATAGAAGTCTAACCGTGTATTACTGCAGGTCAAATGTTTTTATGCTGACAAACAATGCATGCGTCGGTCCAATTATTAATAATAAAGCGTTTCAAATATATCCTTTGTTTTGACCTACTCTCCAAAGTCGTTGTTGGGCAAATTCAAAACCAAACCTTGTCGAAAGAAATAATCATATTGACCTCGTCAAACTCTATGCAAACAAAGAAACTGACAAATATTTATTTCTGTATATATATATATTGTTGTAGTTTTCGTATAGAAAATAAAAGATTGCAGCGTTAGATTCTGAATTTAAATTTATTAAAAATTATTTTTAAAAAATAATTATGTAAATTAATTAAATTAAATTGTAAATCCACCGTCATACACTTTTTGCTTTGGTGGAATTAACAAATAAGAAAAAAGCAAAAAAAAAAAAAAAGAAAATGTATGGGGCAAAAATTGGGGAAAATTTTAGACTAACTAATTTGGTGTACAAAATTTGTCTGCTAGCTGGAAGCGTGTGTAGAGGATCTAGAAAGGGCTGGCGGAAGCAAACAGGCAGTTAATGCCTTTTCTAAGCTATTAACAATGTTAGTCATTGAAGGTCTGTCTCGGCCTTCGGGGCTTACACAGTCTGCTGCCAAGTAGCCTACATATGCCACTGCCTCAATTTCGAAAGGGGTTGGCGGTGGAACTCTGGGGTCCAGAACTCTGTGAATTTCGTCTTTGAGAATATACGGAACCACAAAATCAATCACATTCCTTGGCGCCCCATTTTCATTCAGATGGATTGCCTTGTATCCTGATAATAATTCAAGCAATACGACTCCAAAACTGTAAACATCAGTCTTACTGGTCAGTTGTTGAAGCCTGTAGTACTCAGGATCCATGTATCCAACTGTGCCTGCTGCACGCATCGAAAGGTGTGATTCATCATCTTCAGGACCCATCAATGATAATCCAAAATCAGATACCTTTGCAGTCCAATTTGCATCGAGAAGAATGTTTGCGGACTTGATATCACGGTGTATGATTGGTGGTACTGCGTATTCGTGCAAGTACTCGATCCCCCTGGCGGCGTCTAATGCAATATTAAGCCGTATAGCCCACGACATAAAAGGTGAATTTTGGAACTTGTGGAGATGGTCGTGCAGTGTGCCATTGTTCATGTATTCGTACACCAATACACGCTCATTGGAATCTTCGCAAAATCCCAAGAGTCGGACAAGATTTTTGTGGTGGACACGTGACAAATGTTCTAGCTCATTCACGAAGGCACTGTCTTTATCTTCCTGACGCTTGTTGCCGATTGCATACGATGAAGTGCTTGTTAATTCAGCTCGTTTGATGGCCACTTCACGCCCATCACCCAATGTAGCATGGTAGACAGAACCAAAACTGCCAGTCCCAATTTTATGATCTTCGGAGAAATTGTTGGTGGCTTGAATCAGGTCTTCTATAGAAAATTGCTCCAAGCGACCTGTATTTCCCATGCTGGTCAATTGGCTCAGTCGCTTCTCCAGAACTGGTGGGGCTAATGGGGCTTGGGGAGTTTGGGGCTGATTGGAAACACCATCGGCAGGACCAGTCTCATCGAGGCGACCTGAATCATGGACACGGCACACTCTATCTTTGCAATATCTGAAGACAAAGAAACCAACGACTAACAAGAAACAGAGGGATCCTACACAACCAACAACTAGGAAAGCTACCAGCCTGCCATTCAAATCACTGCTTGTGGATCTGTTCTGAGGCCGTGGTGAGGAAGCTGATGGCGGGATTGGCGTTGTTGGCACGGAAGATCTATCACAAGCTTGGCAAATATACCCACCATTGCTGCAAAATAAGCCTGATCCTAGCAATGAACCACAAGGACACATATTCCTACATGGCCCTGGTAATACTTCAGAGAATACCATAAAGCTGGAGTTAGAGTTTGCGTCACCCCAACAAAACAGAGAATAATTAGATGTTAAAACTCCACAGAAAATATTTCTCTTTGCTTTGATTGTAATAAATTTAAGGCTTTCCAATATCCGTGGCAGACTGAAATTTTTCTGCCCCCAACAAACAACTGTTTCATCCGTCCTTAAGGCACAGCTACGATCCAGACCCAGAGCCAGTGCTTTGAATTCTCCCTGAGGCTTATCACCCAACATAGTTCCCCGACACTCTAAATCATTATTTAAATCGATAGCGCAAACATGCCTAGACCCAGCAGCAATCACCCAATAATTCCCTCTAAACTCTGGATCAGAGATCCCAGTAGCGTTTCGAAGGCATCTAATCTTTCTCTCTGAAAGCCCACACACAAATCGTTCACCTACAGCAATGGTCGAGAAGTTTTGATCCGTTGTATGGTTGAATTGAGGCCACTGTGGCCACTGCCAACATGCAAGAGCGTTGGTCTCATTAAGACCACAAATACTAGAGTTGCCTGCTTCAAGTTGGTTAAGAGCTGGACCCCTGTAAATCCGTTTGAACTCTATAGTAGTAAGGTTGCTAAAATATCTCCAACAATGCATTGAAACATTGGATGAGGAATAAGAAGTTCCTAAACCACATAAAAATCCATCGCCAGAGACAATCCCAGAAAACGAATCATTGGGTTTAAAAGGGGTTTGAATAGTACTAGGCAATGGAAAGGTGGAACAATTTAGAGAAGATCTTTGAGGGCCATTGGAAGGTACTAAAGCACATACAATTGTGAGATTAGAAGTTTCAGAGATAGAGATTGTGGATAATGAAAAAGTGAAAGAAAAATAACAAAGAAATGAAAAAACGAAGAGAGCAAAGTGGTGGGATTTGCAAAAGAGAAAACCCATGGAAATTGCTTGACAAGAATTTCATGGTGGGATAGGCAATAAGAATCAAGGTGTTAAAAGGGTGAGCTTCAAGAAGGCCAAAAGGAAAATGTTGGAGGAGGAAATGGACCATTGAGAAAATGGAAAAACGCGGTTTGATGGAGTTTCTTGTGTGGACCGGAGACCCGGTCATGTAAGAGGGGATTTTTCAATTTTCCTTTAATACATTGGATTTAGTTGAAGCAGCAAGCGCCTTGGGCAAGCAGCGTGTGCGTGTCCGCGTGTGTATATGGGTGGTAATTGGCCAACATTTTAAACCCATCTTTTACTACTAGTCCACCACTCGATTTGCTCTGTTTTTTTTTTTTTTTTTTCCAATGACCTTTTTTTGGGTTTTTTGTATTCAAATCATCCTTCGGAAGTTTCAACAGAGAAAATAATCTTAAATTCTTTCTATTTTTATATCTGTAAGTTGGAGCCAACCATCTTGCGAAGTACAGGTCTCGGAAAGAGGAGAGCAGTGTCGTCCTGAGGCTCTTTTATTAAAAAATTATAAAATTTTTTATTTTTCATTATACATTAATTTTAAGTTAATTCTTGAAATAAATTTTTTTACTTGTAATTGAAAAATTGATAAAAAAAAAGTTTATCGAGTTCTCACTTTTAAGGTGAGAAATCAGCATGTTAGATTTCAATTTCCCAATAAAATAAAAAATTATTTTTAAATTAAAAAAAAAATTCTTTGATTTATATATTAGCTTTAAATGCCGATTTCTCACGTGCAGACTTAAGAAATAAGAATTTGAAATGTTCATTTTTTAAAGAAAAAAATAGACAACCATAAACACCCTATTTTATATGGGCCATCATTCGAGGCACCATCAAAGTCATTCATACAAGCTCATGTCCAATCTCTATCATTCTTAGTTAAGGTAAGATCGTAAATTATTTAATTTAAGACAAAACCTCATAAAAAATATATATTAAATAAAATAGAGCATACATGTATATTTAATAAGTATTATTTGGGCTTTTTTTTTAATTATATTGGGTCATAAATTATTTAATTTAAGACCAAATATAGATTAGATGAAATAGAACATACGTGCATATTTAATTATTTTATTTGGAGCTATTTTATTTAAATGTATTAGATCATCTTTTCAAATATTTTAAATTCTTAATGGGCCTTCTTAAAATTATTTTGATTCAATATGTCCATTATTTAAATTAATTTTTGGCCTATTGGGTTAGTTAATTTTTTTTAAGGACCCAATTAGCTTGATAGTGTGGTATTTCATGGCAAAAAATGATATTCAAAGGGTATTTTAGAACTTTGGTGGTTAGTTGCTACTCAATTATTAGTACTTGAACTAATTAAAAATTGAAAGCACACTCTAGTACAGCATGAATTATCATTTTTTATAACCAAAAGACAAAAGTGTTCTCTTTACCCTAGCATGGTGTTAGCCAAATGGCCTCTTATAAAGTCAAAAGGTCTCATTTTCCTTCATTTTGGCCACTAGCCCTAGAAAAAAAAAATTGATAATAACAAAACAAAAAGAAAAAAAGGAGAAGGAAAATTCAAAAGCAAGTAAAACACAAACATGGAGAAACCCTATTGACGAGGAGATTAAGCAAGCTTCAAAGTTTATTTGGTGGTATATTTCCTTCACCCTTTCTTTTACATCTTTTGCTTTTCTCATTTTCATTTTTTGATGCCATTTTAGCAAGTCCTTCGAATGATAACCATAAACCTTATAGGATTCATGCATTTCTTTGAGCTTCTTTGATGTAGTTGTGTGTTTAATGAGCTATTGTGGTATTTTAGTGGCTGAAAAATCATATTTCTTGCTCCATTTCCAATCGGCCAGTTTTTATTTCAATTTTTATATTTTTGCTTCATCTCAACACTTTGATTTAATGCTTGATATCTATTGTTACATGACCAAATGTTGTTGTATAGTTGCTTATGTTTCAGTCATCTATTGCTTGTTCAAATGTCATATTATGTGTGCCTAACTATGCCTTGACTGTTTGATATCATCTTATTTATTTAACCCCTAACAAGTTTGTTATCATGTTTATTTGGTGAGGACCGAAATCTAGTTTGTAAAACCCACCTCAAGTTAAATCTATACTAGTTTTAATCAATGGAAATTAGCATAGATTTAATGTTTTTGATATAGTGGTCCTCCAATCTTGGGGATATACCAAATATAAATGTTTAGGATCATGGCTTCAGTAGGCCAAATAAATTCTATTTTTAATCAAAAAACAAAAATATTTTCAAATGTTTAATTTAAGTTTTGTTTCGAGTCTATCATGACTTTTGGCATGGATAGCGAATGTTTCGATGGCTTACTCTACGGGAGCTGGATTGGTTCGTTACTTCATTGACATGGACCTTAGGGATTGGACATTCACATGTCTGATGCTTTTAAACGTGACCATAAAAGCCTTAACCCGAATATACATATATTTTGATACTAACAGTGAAAAATCTATTTTCAGACTCCAAATGTTTTTTTTTGAAATTTTCTAGCATTTTTCCTTGACAACAGTACCTTTTGCCCTTGGATCACTCTACATGTAAAAGTTATGATTTTTTGAATCTTCGCTATCTGGAACCCTTGAAATTAGCGATTCACATTCTGTTTAGGTAATTCCAACCTATTAAAAGATTTTTATGAATTTCCTAGTAATAAAAATTTTAAACTTTGAAAGTTTATCATATTTAATTTAGATTTTGTTGATTATATACAGACATCTTTTTAAAATTTAAAAATAAAAATAAAAATATATTTTGACTTTTATAAATTTTCCTATAATTATCCTTTTTAAAAAAAAATTAAAAATACATACCATTGCCTTTTTTTAATTCAACACGTATTTGTCAATATGAAAATTATTTGTACTCTTCATTGGTGTTCAATAAGCCTATACATGTTACATAAGTATTTTTTTTTTTTTCAATTTTCAATTTTTCTTTGAAAGGTGTATTATTACTTTGATGATTTTTTATAAAAAAATAATATTATTTTCAATTTTTTATTTTAAATTTATTAACTTTGTTTTCTTTTTTTGTTTAAAAATTCTGAACATTATAATAAAAGTAGGAGTACTTCATCTAATTCATTAGTTAATTAGATTTAATGTTGACTAATGTGAATAAAAAGATGGGGATTTTGATAGATAACTTAAAATGGATCATTATGGTAGTGAAACAATTGTCTTCTGTTTTGCAATGACCAACGACAAAGTCCAGTAAATCTGAGGAATAAGAAAAATACGGCTTCAAGGAAGTATCAAAGAAGAGTTAGGATTGTAGTATTGGAATTATTGCCTCCTATTGTTACTTGTTTGACTATAACGAAGCTAAAAGCTAATGATGAGTTTATAGGTGATACAAAAGCTCAAATGATTGGTGTCTTAGCTCGACATTGCAAAAAAACTTATGAAACAAATGGAAGTAGTTAATCTAATTCCTTTTCTCTTTAATTCAAAAGTTTTCACAAAGAAGAAGGTAATGCGCCTTAATTTGTCAATATTTTTTATGGTACGTAGAAATAATGAATAAAAGTAAAACTATGATTTTTTCTTACAAATATACATGTGAATAAAAAAAATTATAATTTATATTCTATTTGATTGTATTTTGGATATTTAAAAAGTTGCTAAAATGCCAAAACAGATAATAGAAACTAAGCAAAATGGTAGTCAGCTTAAAATGAATGAAATGCAATACCACTTTCTACATAATTGTTTTTTTTTAATATAAAAATGTAAAATTTTGCATTATTTTTAAAAAATTAAACATATTTTAACTCTTTCTTTTGGGGGAATTGTATTGACTTCTATATCCATATGCAATTTTTGCTCTTTGTCAATAATCATATAATAACTTAATTTTGTTACAGCCTCTAAACCGATTCTCTGTTATACTTTCATCAAGATCATGACATATATGAGCTATTAATTGAAGTACGACTTTTAGGTTATCTTATAATTTAGAATTATTATGGTGTACTAAGTCGTTCAAGTATAACTGTTCATGCTACAAGATGATTTTTCTCCTTATTCCACGCATATTTTTTAACATTTCAACATACAAGTGTGCGAATAATACAATATTTTTTTGTGTATATTTAATAAATAAATTAATCAGTGCATCGCACGTGTAAAAAAAATAATTAGAAAATGTGTTACATTATTTATATTTAAAATTTTAATAAAAAATAAAATAAATAAAAATATCATATTTTATTTTTTTTAAAAATATTTGAATGGACCTTAACAAAACCCCAAATTATCTTTTCTTTTTTCTGACAAACAAACCCAAATTATCTAATCAAACCTAACTTCAAAGACATGTAAGGCATGTTTAAGCCCAATCCAAACTTAAACCAGCAAATGTCATTAACAGCTCTAACATAAAAATTAGATGATTTACATTGATTTCGGCATGTTGTATACACTACAATATTTTTTTTTTTTTTGCATGTTTTAAAATAAAAGACATTGTTTCCTTTTTTTTATATATAATTTTCTTTTTTAAGTAAAGACATTGCTTGATTTTGCTTCAAATGCTTGAATTAAGTATGATTTGTTCACATTTCACATGGTTCGATATAGGCAAAATTAAAAAAAAAAAAATTCAAGGGTTTTTGACATATTCAAAATATTAAATATCTTTACCTAAAGAAATTCCCAATTTAAAATCGTTAACCATTTTTGTTAATTATAAAAACAGAAGAGCATGTTTTTCTTTAAAAACTAAACACAAACACGTGCACCAATTAAGCATTTGTTTTATTCTTTCATGGCCGCTGTTTTTTTCCTTTTGTCCGAATCATTGTAGTTTATTATGTTCCTTTAGCCTCGCACCGACTCCCAACTCACGCTTCAAGTTTTTCATGTAATTTGTTGTCTAAACGAGTTCTCGTTGATAAGAGGTGCTTTCAAGTTGTTTTTTCACGTTAAATTATCCAAATAGTCCTTGTACTATAATAAAATTATAAATTTAGTCCCTTTACATTAATTTAAAAACATTTAATCTTTCTATTCTATTATGAGAATGTTAAATCTCAATTCAATCACAAGCGTTTTATGTTTATTCCATTAAATCGAATAACGTGGACAATCTTTTCCTGACATGGCAGCTTGAATTAATTTAAAGAATTAAATTAATATTAACCTGCTCATGCCAACAAAATTTAAAAAATAAATAAATAAAACCCTAACTCAAAATCCCTTTCGTAATCTCTCTATATTATGATTTTTCTTCGAAAATCAAAATCAAAACCAAATCGCTAGCTGAAAATGCCACCCTAATCTCTGATTTTTCTTTTTTCGAAAATCAAAACAAAAACCAAATGCCTATTCAAATCCCAAATCCCAAATCCAACTTAAGCCAAATCTCTATCCAAAATCTCAAATCCAAATTCAAGATATCGGAGGTTTATTTCTGATTCAAGAACCCAAACAACTTACCCTTTTTATTTCTGATTTAAGAAACAAAACAACTTACCTGTTTTCAACTTGCTGTTGCCGAAATCCCTTCAATTCTTATTTGGGTATCATCACCCAACACACCCAAACATTATTTTTGGGGTTCACGATTAGGGATTTTCGATTTTATGAATGAATCATTTGTATTTGAGATCAGGATTAGGTTTTTTTTTTTGTTTAGGGATTTAGGTTGCTGAAGAATGATTTGGGATTTTGGGATTTAGGGTTTTTTTTTCTTTTTTTTTTTTTCCCTTTTTCGGTCGAATAATGGAGGGTTCCTAAACACGTTTTCAAGTTTCAACCCAAATCCAAACTGGCTTTTGTTTTTGTTTTTTTTTTTTTTTTTTTCCTACTGTGGCAATTTCTCGGCATTTAATATATTATTTTTAAATGACACCTAATAAAAATATTGATCACATTATTATAATTGACGAAAAAGACAGAAAATATTTTTAATTATATTAATATTGATAAACTTATATAATAGAGGAACTAAATTTTGTTTTAAAGTAAAATACAGAGACTAAATCTGCATTTTTGTTATAGTATAAAGATTATTTGTATAATTTAATCTTTTTTCGGTTCTTCTAATTTCTCTTCATTTTATGTCTTTGGTACTTAAATTGATAGATTTTTTTAATTAAAAAATATTACAGTTTAGAGTAGAAAAAAATATACATTTAAATTTTAAATTTATTAAATATTATTTTTTAAAATGTATATAAACTAATTAATTTAAATCGAATTCAGGAGAATGAATTTTAAACTAAACATGTCATTCGCAAAAAAAAAAAAAAAATTGCTAGGAATCAAAATCCAAAAATACTTGAGATTTTATGCACAAAACCTATAAAAGCTCAAGGCCAAAATAACAAAAACCCATGAACTTTATCTTTTTATTTAGATAAATCTTTATATTTCAAATAAACTTTTAATTTTAATTTTTACTAAAAAAATTTTTCATTTTTAATTTATATCTAAATAAACCCTTAATATAAATCAATCTTTAATTTGAAATAAAATTTTATTTGGATAAAGGTCAAAAGATAAGGGCTTATTTGAAGATAATAAAAATATAAGAGTTCATTTGAGAAAAGTAAAATTTTTCAAGGGCCTTTCTATATTTTAGCCAAAACTTAATTTTAGTCGGATTCCATTTCCAACAAA
>JBBYHM010000020.1:1849567-1913380 GCA_038381775.1 Adansonia rubrostipa | reverse complement strand
GTAGAGAAGGTTTCTACTTAGCCTTCAAAAGTAGTGAGAGAGGGTTCTATCTTAGCCACAAAAGATAGAGGGTAGAGCTTTCTATCTTAGCCTTGAAAGATAGGGAGTGTAAAGGTTATACCTTGTCCTTGAAAAGTAAACAATTCGAGTTAGTAAATTATAGAAGTTCGAGGCAAGTGAGGTTGAGGTAGAGGACGTAGGCAATTAAGGTCGAACCTCTATAAATCATCAAGTTTGCTTCTTTTTTCTCTTTTCTTTAATTATTGATTTTTATTCACTAACTTGCACTCCAAAGTTTATTGTTTAGATTTCCCAAGTTTATTTATCAAAGTTTTAATTTACTAAAATTTTGACTAATATTTTGAGAAATTAATTCACCCATCTTGATTTTATTCACCACTAAAAGGTCTAACACGAGTCCAGGCTGCTCTCTTACATAGATCAGACCACTCTTGGGTACGATGCATAGAATCAATTCAGGGTTGTGATTTGATTATTGCAAGCACAGAGGGAGTCGATCTTTAAGCGACCATTCAACCAAAGCCTCCCATGCCTTCTGAAGTGGAGTTAATTAGAGAAGAGGCAGAAAGAGGTTGGAAAAGAGCAGTTGTCGAGAATCAAGCCTTCTAGGAAGAGATCATGTATTTGAAGATGAAGATGGAAGCCAAAGAAAAGGATCTTCAAAAAATGAAAGAGTAGTACACTTTAATAAAGCATGATTGGGTAGAACAAAACAAGAAGATGAAAATAATTGGTCTATTCGAGAGCTCCAGGAAATCTCCTAGTCAAGTTGCCGAGGAGATGCATAAGCTTCGTAGAGAGCTTGAAAAGTGGAAAGCTAAATCTGTGGGAAGTGAAGCTAGGATAGCTACATTCAAAAAAAAGCAAAGGGCGCATACGGATACATGAAGACAATGGGGGAGGTTCATAAAAAAGAATGATCGGCTCAAAAATGCCCTTCACCAAGAACGGGAAAGGATGATAGAATTACTTCAAGAAAGAGAAGCATTCATTTCAGCTTTGGGGCAAGTAAGACAAGAGTTGTCTTAAAGAGCGACGACATTGAGGCATGGGCCCAAGCATACGAGGAAATGGATGTCTATTGGGATAAAAAGAGTTGCTGAGTCTGAGACAAACATGACAGGTGGAGGGCTAATTCGCTAGGGTAATAGTTTTATATTGATCATTTGATGAAACAAATTAACTCAGCAATCATCTAAGCAAGGGATATGGTAGAGAGGATCTGAGGACTTCGAAGATAGATCAACCTAGTTAGTGAATTTGGCCCGACAATACTTCAGCTTTTGTAACAAGTCGAAAAGCAATATCACCAAATTAGGAAGTTCTATGGACATAATTCTAATATAATAAGTGATACATAATTCCCTCCTAAAATCAATGGAAATTATGGATTTTGAAGTCTTATAGTAAAGCGAATGCCCTTGAATACATTCATTACTCATGCATACATACACATGCACATATGATTATTGATCTATTAATAATTGCTTAATTCTTGAAAAATTTGGAATTCACCCAAGGTTTAACCATTGTGAATCAAGACCAATCAATATCATTAATACCCACACATAGTTACTACACTAGATCAAAAGCAAAGAGAATGGCTAAAAACCATATCGCAAGATTGGAACAGCTTAAGGAAAACCACAGGCAGGCTCAAGAGGTCATGTTGAAAAGACATAATCAACTTTAAGCTCAAATCACATAGATAATGGAGCTACTACTAGTTAGGGGGCCAACTCGCCCCACATAGGAAACAAATACTAATGCTCCCACTGAAGGATCTAGGGGTTACTAGTTGAAGAATTAGGCACCAACCCACCATTGGTCAATGCCCAGACTATATAACATAGGGCCTCAGCAGCTACTCCTCCACCAGTCATCATCATAAACCCTAAGGCCATACCTCAAGGAAAAATTATGTGGCTATTCTTGTCCAAAAGGAATATATGGGACTAGGCATCGAAGAAGAAAAGAAGATTAAGCAAAAGGCCAAAGAAGTAGTTGAGGTCGAAAAAGAAAAGAAAAAGGCAAAACTGTTACTCCTTGAAGAAAGTTAAAAGCCATAGAGGGGGCTGAATTTATAGCAGTGTGGATGTTGAAGACCACAGCTTAGTCCCAGATCTTGTTCTCCCCTTAAAATTTAAGATTCCAGAGTTTAAGAAGTATAAAGGCACTACATCTCCGCAGGCACACATCAAAATGTTCATCAAAAAAATAGCAGGCTACTTACAAGATGATAAACTCTTGATCCACTATTTTCAAGAAAGCCTATCAAGATCGACGTTTAGATGTTACAATGATTTGAATTGTACCCAAATTAAATGCTAGGTCAACTTGGCAAGTATTTTTCTTCAGTAATACAAGTATATGGCTGAGTGGGCTCCAGATCGTTTGACCCTTCGAAATTTAGAGAAGAAGTCAACCGAATCCTTCAAAGAATTTGCCAAACGATGGAGGGATGTAGCCTCTCAATCCAACCATCTTTGACGGAGAAGGAAATGATAATGTTATTTATCAATACTTTATGTCAGCCCTATTACGACAAGCTAGTAGGGAATGCGAAAAAAATTTCTCTGATCTTGTAATCTCTGGAGAAATGGTCGAATCAGCCATTGAGGTCGGGAAGCTTATATCAGGAGAGTTTTCCAGGGTAAAAAACCAAAACTAGTAAAGAAAAAGGATGAAACACCATCAGTCAGTTATGTGAGCCAGCCACATCACCTAGGACCTCACCCCTATTATCAAAATCCAAGAAAATGCCCTAAAACACTTATCCATACAGCACACCTCGAGCACCTATTTCAATAATCGTCCAAGCTACCATTCCAAACCTACTTCCCTAAAACTGACCAAGACCCAACACCAATGCACAACCCAAAAAACCAATCAAGTAAGACCCCATTTTGACCCTCGTCTTTATTCATATAAGGAAATGTTTGACAAACTTTCAGAAGTAAGGCTAGTAGTGCCAATTTTTACTAAACCGTATGAAAGCAATTATCCCATTTGGTATAACCTGAACCTACACTGTGAATACCATGCACTACCGGGTCACTCGATTGAAAACTACTAACCCTTTAAGCACAAAGTTAAAAGCCTTATTAATAGAGGCGCATTTAAGTTTGATAATGCACTGGCTCCTAATGTGGCAGCAAACCCTTTACCAGATCATCCTGAGCAACGGTATTAAGCATTGAAAGCAAGCAATGGAGGAAACTGAGTGTGGAAGAGGTCAAAACACCTTTGGAAAAAATATGGATGGTTCTAAATAAGGCCAAAATCTTTAGCTAGAGTTGGGAAATCATTAAAAGACAATTAAACGATGGTGTCAATTTTTGCAAGTATCACTTAACTTTGGGGCATACCTTATAGAGTTGCCCAGATTTCTGAGCATTGATTAAAGGGATGATAAATAATGGTGAGATTGAGTTTTGAGAATGAACTGAAGCGAAAGTGAAAAAATCATTCAATATGGTGGGGGAAGGATCATCACAACTCTCATACGATATCAGTCACCCTCTCATCATTCGTTGCAACTAAACCATGCCTCCAAAGGCAGATATTACCCCCAGATTGATTATTAGGGCACTAGCATCGTTCCCTTATCAAGATAGTAAACAGGTGCCATGGAGGTATGATGGTGGGGTCACTACTCCAAAAGCTATTACTGTCCAATTGGCATTCATCGATGTCATAAGAGTCAACCATTTTACAAGAAACGGGCATGTATACGATGGGGAAACTAGTGAAACAGTTATGAAGGCCAAATCAAAGGCACAAACATTTGGAAAGGCAGTGGTTATCAAGGATGTCCCTAAGGAAAAGCAAAAACCAGTAAAGGAAAAAGAGGCAACCAAATTCCTAGAGCATATTAAGCACAATGAATATAGTGTCGTGGTGTAATTAAAGTAACAACTAGCAAACATTTCCTTGCTAACTCTATTGCTTAGTTTTGAACTTCATCAAAATGCTTTATTGCAAGTACTAAATCATGCCTATGTCTCTCAGGACATTCTATCAATAAACTTGATCGCCTAGTAAATAATATTTTTGTT
Organism: Adansonia rubrostipa; assembly: GCA_038381775.1. NCBI lineage: Eukaryota > Viridiplantae > Streptophyta > Magnoliopsida > Malvales > Malvaceae > Adansonia > Adansonia rubrostipa. Next base: position 1,909,301 of record JBBYHM010000020.1, on the reverse strand, counting down.
GACAACTTCATCTCATTTAGTGAAGATGAAATTTTGCTAGGAGGTAATACTTCAGCAAAAGCCCTCCACATCAAGACTCGATGTAAAGAAACCATACTATCTAAGGTCATTATCGGTAATGGCTTTACTCTAAATGTCATGCCATGGAGTATAGTGTCCTATTTGCTTGTCGATGTTAGCCAAATCAAACAATGCCATGCAATTGTCAGCGCTTTTGATGGAATAATCAGGCACATCAAAGGAATTATTTTAGTTACTCTAGAAATTGGTCCTTACCCATTTGAAATCGAGTTCCATGTTATGGATATAGATCTAGCATACAATTGTTTGTTAGGTTGACTATACATTCACCTCGTCGGGGCTGTTCCATTATCCTTGCATCAAAATGTCAAGTTTATAATAGATGATAGATTGGTGAGTCTGTTTAGGGAAGAAGACACAATCGATATGACATATACAGAGGCTTCTTACATTGACACAAATGCTAAAATTGATGAATGCTCTTTTAGAGTTTTTGAGATTATCAATGTGACCTTTATATCAGAAGGGTTAGTCATCCTTAAATCAAGGCTATCGAAAAGCATGCGTATGGGCCTCAAGTTGACAGTAGGAAGAGTAGCCTTAGTCGAAAAAAGACTCGGGAGACATTTGCAAGGAATTAACCAGGTCATTAATGTCAATGGTAAGAAAGACAAATATAGATTAGGCTTTCAATTGGAAAGAATTCAGAAATAAAAGTTCTAAAAACGAATAAGAGAAAAGCAGGCATCATTGGGTGTTGGCCAATAGTCAGGCTGGAAATTAACTCCTTACCTTTCGTTCGAGGAAATTTTCTGCTAAGGAGGAGTCAGTTCAAGAAATGGAGATAAAGAAACTAGGAACATTGTTTTGGTGATCAATAGAGCCTACGAAGAGCATCATGAAGCTGCCATTGGAAGAGATGATGAAGAGTTCATTAAGAATCATGGGATTCACCCACGCCCACTAGATATTTTTTAGGGAATTAGACATGTACTGAGAGAAGCATAGTGTCAGGCCAATCCCAAAGTAATAGCTAAGACATGAACTCTATCGTCTATAAATCTTTTTGTAAAAACTCATAATTTTAATTTATCATTAGTAAAAATGAAATTCACGTAATCTTTCCTTATATAATCTTTCTTGGCTTTTTTCCTTTCTTACATCTGTTTCTTTTATGATTTCTTATCTCAACATCTTTTTTCCTTTTTTTACATCCATACCCCATCCATATCCCATATTCTTTTTTCCATTTCTTCCTTGCTTTTGCCTTTTTAGAGAAACAGATAAATCTGATTAGGATTCAGAGGTTAATTTTGAATAGACTATTTGCTCAAACGAGGTTGATCTTGAAGAAGATGTTGATGATCATATCTTTCCTCTTGATTTGTTTAAAATAATTGAATAAAAAGATAAGCACATAATGCCCCATGAAGAACCCACTGAGATTATTAATTTAGGGAATGATGAAAATGATAAGAAAGAGATCAGATAGGAACCACCATAAAGGCTTCCACCCAAGAAGATCTGATAAGTCTGTTACATGAATTCAGAGACATCTTTGCATGGTCTTATCAAGACATGCCAAGATTGAATGCGAATATTATGCTTCATAAATTGCCCTTGAAGCTAGAATACAAGTCGATTCAGTAGAAGCTAAGGAGAATGAAACCAAAAATGCTTTTGAAAATAAAAAAAAAAAGAGTAAGAAGTAGTTTGAATCTGGATTTTTGAAGGTGGTAAAATATCCAGAGTAGGTTGTAAACATTGTTCTGGATCCCAAGAAAGACAAAAGAGTTAGAATGTGTGAAGATTACCAGGACTTTGATTGAGTAAGCGCAAAAGATAACTTCTCCTTCCCTTATATAGACACCCTAGTTGATAATAATATAAAGAACTATTTATTTTCCTTCATGGATAGATTTTTTAGGGTATAACGGAATTAAAATAGCTTCGGAGGATCTACAGAAAACCACATTTGTCATAATATGAGGAATATTTTGTTACAAAGTAATGCCATTTGGGTTAAAGAATATGGGAATAACTTACCAAAAGGCAATGGTCACCCTATTCCATGACATGATGCATAAGAAAATTGAAGTGTACATTGATGACATGATTGCTAAGTCCCCTCAAGAAGAAAGTCATGTAGCGAACTTGAGAAAGTTGTTTGAAAGGCTGAAAAAATATTAGTTAACTTAAACCTAGCAAAACGTACATTCAGATCCAGGTCTAGAAAATTGTTAGGTTTTGTTGTAAGTGAAAAAGGAATTAAGGTTGATCTGGATAAGATCAAAGCTATACAGGAGTTTCCATCCCTATCTATGCCAAAAGAAGTGAAAAGTTTCTTGGAAAGATTGAATTACATCGCTAGATTCATATCTTAACTCACGGATAAGTGTGATCCAATTTTTTGGCTTTTGCAAGAATAAAATCCCGGCGAGTAGGATAGTAACTGCCAAAATGCTTTCAAAAAAGTTAAGTGATATCTCTCATATCCGTCGGTATTGGTACTGCTTGCTCTGGCATGACCTTTGATCCTGTATTTGTCAGTGTTTGAAAGATCCATGGGCTATGTGTTGGGCACCATGATGAGACTGGAAAGAATGAGCGGTAATCTATTATCTCAGTAAGAAATTTCTAAATTATGAGGTAAATTATTCCCATATAGAGAAGATATGTTATGCTCTAGTCTGGAAAGTGAAAAGGCTCTGACAGTACATGTTATATCATGTTACATGGTTGATCACCAAAATGGACCCAATCAAATATCTGTTCGAAGTGCGAGCTTTATTAGAAAGGATAACTAGGCGGCAAGTTCTACTATCCGAATATGATATCATTTATTTAAGCCAAAAAATGATCAAAGGAAGTGCCATTGTTGAATTCTTAGCAAGCAGGTACTTGACGATTATTAGCCGTTGGATTTTGAAGTCCCTGACGAGAACTTGATGATTATTACAATTGAAGAAGAAAAAGAGTCATAAAAAAGATCTACATGGAAAATGTTTTTTGATAGAGCATCAAATGCATCGAGCCATGGAATTAGCATAATTTTAATTTCTCTAAAAGGGGATTATTACCCTTTTACAGCCTGAATAATTTTTGATTGCACCAACAATATGGCGAAATATGAGACATGTAGTATGGGGCTTTGAGCAACATTAGAAAAGAAGGCCCAGGTATTAAAAGTCTATGGAGATTCAGCCTTGGTAATTTACCAACTGCATAAAGAATGGGAAATGTGACACCCAGGGTTGCAGTAATATAAAAACTTGATTCTAGAATTACTAGAAGAATTCGAAGAAGTAGACTTCATTCATCTGTTCTGTGATGACAATCAAATGGCAGATGCTCTAGCCACCTTGTCTTCAGTGTTCAAAGTAAACAAGGGGCAAGAGGTGACACCTATTGAGATGGGTATTTATGAATTCCCTGCATATTGCCACAACATTGAGATTGAGGTAAATGGCCTTCCATGGTATCATGATATCAAAAATTATTTGAAGGACCGAGTATATCCTTCAAATGCCTTAGAAACTGATAAGAGAACCTTAAGAAGGTTGGCACTGAATTTTCTCTTGGATGAAAAGATTTTTATAAGAAAAGTTTCGACCAAACATTATTAAGGTGTGTTGATTTTTTCGAAAGCAAAGAAAATAATAAAAGAAGCACATGAAGGGGTTTATGGGATTCATTCTAACGGACACAAGATGGCAAAACAAATCATGAGATTTCGCTACTTTTGGACGACTATAGAGAGTAACTGTATCAAGTATGCCCAAAAGTGCCATAAGTATCAAATCTATGTCGATAAGATTCATGTCCCACCCTCCCCATTACATGTCATAACCGTGCCATGGCCTTGTTCTATGTAGGGTATGGATGTCATCGGGCCCATTACACCTAAATATCAAACCGGCATTTTTTCATCTTGGTGGCCATTGATTATTTTACTAAATGGGTGGAAGTCGCTTCTTTTGCAAACTTATAAGATTAGTGGTGATTAAATTTTTGAATGCTAATATCATTTGTAGATTCAGGGTCCCTGAAAGAATTAAAATGGATAATGCCTCTAACTAAAATAATAAATTAATGATAAAGGCCTGTACATAGCTCAAAATCTCTTATACAATTTGGTCACATATCGTCCGAAGATGAATAGGGCCGTAGAAGTTGCCCATAAAAATATTAAGAAGACTATGGGAAAAATGGTGAAGACATAAAGATTGGCACGAAAAGCTTCCATTCGCTATTCTTGCTTATCGAACTTCAGTGGGTAATACCTTACTCATTGGTGTATGGCACGGAGGTAGTACTACTAATTGAAGTCAAGATCCCATCACTTCGAATATTATTGGAGACCAAATTGGAAGAAGCTAAATGGGCACGAGATTGCTATGAACAATTAAACTTTATTGAAGAAAAGAGGTTGAAAGCGATCCAGCATGGGCAAATGTGTCAGAAAAGGATGATGAAAGCCCATGATAAGAAGATTCATCCAAGATAACTTCATGAAGGATAATTGGTGCTGAAGAAAATCCTTCCGATACAAAAAGATCCACGAGGCAAATGGGCACCCAATTGAGAAGGGCCCTTTGTGGTTCATAAGGCATTCTCAGAAAGACATTAATCCTTACCGAAATGGATGGAGATGTCTTACCAAACCCCGTCAATGTAGACAGTGTAAAGAAATACTATATTTAAAAAATACAAATAAAAGTAAATAAAAAAACAAAAAAAGAAAAAAATAAATATCAAATGAAAACTCAAACAGGGCATTTAATTAAAGGTGATATAAGGAGAAAGGCTTCGAGTTAAAAGCCCAAAAGGACAGCTGAAGCAAAGAAAGAAATGATCAAATCATAGGCATGATATGATCAAATGCATCTCCAAAAGATGGATCTATGCAGAAGCAGATATTTTATTTAGAAGAAATCTTTAAAGATCTGAATTCAGTTGTCCAGGCCTTTTCTTCGACATTTACCATTATCTTTTTGAATTTTTTCTTAGGCATTTTACCATTATTTTTGTAAAAAAGGCCAATATTCTACTTTCTTTCCTTGAAATGCAACCTTTGTTAAACTATCTTTTTGATCATGCTAACATTTTTGCTAAATGATGATTAACAACTTAAAGAAATAAAGATTAATTAAAATAGATAACAGACTAATTTCTTTGAGTTACTTTGGAATAAAGTTAAAATATTATGAAAATATTAGTTTACATCTTAATTTCTTTGAACGTTCTAGGAAGCATTAAAGGTGGATAACTAATGGTCTTAGATGAAATTCTGACGATGCAGGAAACTTAACCTCTTAGAAGATATTCATCATTTTGTTCCAGCTAGTAAGGGAGTTAATGGAAACCTCAGGTCCTTATTACATTCTGATAGCCACAGATGGATTGAAGAAGGGCATCTCTCACACATTTCCAATCATATCCCTTTTCCTCAACCACTAAATGGTATGGATATGTCACAAAGTTTATTTTCTGTCGGGGTATGGACATCGCCCACATTTTTAATCATATCCCTTTTCCTCAACCACTAGATGGTATTGATGCACCACATGACCACAAGGGGCATCCCCCATACATTCTTAGTCATACCATTCTTTTTCAGTCACTAGATGACGCTGGTGCATCATAATCTGAATTCCTTAGAGGGCAAGAACAATTGTTGCTGTAAAGATAAAGTCAGATTCAAAAGTGGCCCCTTACAGCTAGAAAGATTCTTCACGATTTTTGAAAATGTTTTCAGGCTTTTGAAATAGGTTGAATCGCAATTTAAAAAGAAAATGAATGAAAAATATAAAAATGAGAAATAAATCCAATCATGAAAACCTATGCACATTCATCATGCATCCACATTCATAATTGTGTAATTGACAGGTTTAAAGCAATAAAGCAAGAAAAAAAATTAGAATGGATACTACTTCAAAATCAAAAGGTAAGTTAAGCTCTTCTCAAAGATTTTAAATATTAGATTATTTCAACCTTATTAAAGTTTGTCTCCAATCGATCGTACTCGATCGAATTCTTACTTACTTGGCTGTACTTAGTCAAGTCTTGCTACATTTTATTGGTTAAACTTTTTTTCACTTTCATTTGACGTGATGGTTTAGCTCTGGTCAAACTTTTTTTCAAGTCCGTTTAACGTGATGGTTTAGCCTTGGTCAAACTTTTTTTCACCTCCATTTGACGTAATGGTTTAGCCCTGGTTAAGCTTTTTTTTCATTTTGTTTGACGGATGGTTTAGCCCTAGTCAAACTTTTATTTCACTCTCATTTGATGTGATGGTTTAACCCTGGTTAAACTCTCCTTTCATTTCGTTTGACGTGATGGTTCAACCCTAGTCAAACTTTTTTTTGCTTTTGTTTGACGTGATGTTTTAGCCCTGTTAAATATCCTTTCACTTTTGTTTGACATGATGGTTTTGCCCTAATCAAACTTTTTTTTCACTTTTATTTAAAGTGATGGTTTAGCCCTGGTCAAACTTCTTTTCACTTTCAGTTGATGTGATGGTTTAGCCTGGTCAAACTTTCTTTTACTTTCACTTGACGTGATGGTTTAGCCTTAAATAAACTTTTTTTTCACTTTTGTTTGACGTGATGGTTTAGCCATGGTCAAACTCTATTTTCATTTCATTTGACATGATAGTTTAGTCCTAGTCAAACTTTTTTTTTGGTTTCGTTTGATGTGATGGTTTATCCCTTGTTAGACTTTTTTTTCACTTTCATTTGATGTGATGGTTTAATCCTGGTCAAACTTTTTTTTCATTTTGTTTGATGTGATGGTTTCACCCTAGTTAAACTTATTTTTACATTCATTTAACAAGATGGTTTATCCTTGGTCAAACCCTTTTTTTATTTCATTTGACATGATGGTTTAGCCCTGGTTAAACTTCCTTTCACTATCATTTGACATGATGGTTTCATCTTAGTCAAACTTTTTTTTGGATCTCGTTCGACGTAATGGTTCAGCCTTGGTTGAACTTATTACGTTTAACCTTAGGTGTTACCTTTGTATTCTTTGTCTACCCATCGGCTTAGTCTCAGGTAACTCTTTTCATTTGTTAACCTAACTACTTGGTCTCAGTTAATTTGTCTCACTGGTTGGTTTGTGTATTCTCACCTCGACCAACTCATTTTCAATATTAACTTCACCGTAAATTGAAAGTTCCCCTTCTAATCAGTAAGCTTAAATATATATGTTCATATCTCATTTTTCTTATACTTAGTGGCCCAAACAAAATTGTGTCTTTTTGGTCTTTGTCCTATTCCTGATTCTTAGCAACGGACTAAGAGGGGCAGCTGTAGACACTTAATTTTGTCCAAGCTGTCTATACCTAAAAGTCGTAAGTATCCAAGAACAAAAATGTAATGGCCACTTTGATAGAGGTCAACTTCCACCAGAGCGATTTCACATATTTTTAATTTTAATCAGTCATATACAAATAACCGTATATACACAATGGAAAAATCTATTTTCTCGAGTAAAAAGAATGAATCTATAAAGGAAAAATTTTTGTTTTTGAACAAGTTCTTGACAAATTTTGGAAATCACCTCTGTGGATGATCTCATGATTAATTTTCCTATTTTCAAGAATTTCCTGAGATTTTTTTGAAAACTCGAGAAATTAATGGTTGGATATTTTTATCGACACCGGTGTGGTTTTATGGCGATTCTTAACCTGAAAAATCATAAATATTCAAAGAAAAATATGTATTGGAATTTTCTACCATGAAGTGTCAAACTATAAATTTTATAAGTTAATTTTGAATTTTGTAGTCATACAAGTATATTGCTCGTGAATTTTACTTATGGTTCTTGTTGATCTATTTTTAAAATTTATAAGTTCATTTTCTTCACCTTAGAAATTAATGTTTTGAATAATATGTGGTCTTGAATTTGTTACTTTAGTGTTAATGAAATTCCATAATTTTTTCCTGTATTGAAATACGAGTTTTTCTTTACTCATAAAATTTTTGGTAGAATCCTCTCGAGTTTCAAACATCAAAATTCACCCAATATTATTGTTTGATTCACATTAAATTAGTTTTAGAAAATTCATTTATTTTCATGAGTTTTAAATTTTTTCTTAAACTTTTCCGGTTTCTGAAAAATTGAGTTTTCTATTCCATAAATGTTTTTGGGGGAATTTTCTTTGGTTTAAAATTTTTATAATTCATATAATATTGTCATTTAACTCCTATTAGAACAGTTTTAAAAATTTTAATTTATTTCAGGGGTTTTTAATTTTTTTCATATATGTTAATTTTTTAAACTATGACATTTCTCATAAAATTATACGAGTTTTTAATTTCCAATCAAGATATTTTACATAATTTCATTTCTAAAATTTTGTCTATGATCAATTAACATTAATTCCACTTTTATTTTGGTTTTTGAAAATTTTATTTAATCTCATTTTATTTACTTTTTCCAACTAGTTACATGCTAACTAGCTTGTTTTCTCATCCAATTACTTTTTAACCAAGTTGGTTACATCCCAATTACCCTTTCAATGAGCTGATCAACTTCATCGTGAGCTTGATAATAGAGTGGCTTGTAAGAAAAGATAAAACGAGCATGGGCTTATGACAACAATTATGGTTATCTAACCTAACAAGCCATCTTTACATCAAATAAACAAAAAAAAAAAGAAAAAGAAAAGGGGGCTATTCGGCCACTCATTTGGGTAGTAATATTGCCGCCTCTTCCTCTATAGATAGAGGGCATTTTTCTTTATTAAGAAGTTTTTTGGGGGAATAGAGGAAAAAATTGGAGAGAAAAAGAGAGAAAAAAAAAGGAAAAAAAAAAGATAAACTCTTGCCCTTTGATTTTTAGTGAAGGCAATCACCTTCTTCCTTCCTATTTCATGCTGATTCCTTGGTCATTTTGTTGTAATATCACATGTATATACGTTGTCTTGCTTGATTTGTGGTAACTTTGTTGTTATATGTTTAAAAGTTTGTGTTTTTATGCATGAAAATGGTGTATACATGTGTTTTACTTGTTTTCCCATCATGAAAATTTTGTTTGCTTGATGAATCCCACCTTGGTCGAACCTAATCTTGAGTGGATGATGATGGTTTTGGTTAGTTTTAGCTTAGAATTGATATTAATATATCATTTTTTAATAAATGTTAAACTTGGGAACCAAACCGAAAAAAATGGAAAATTTTTGTTCTAACAAATCTAATGTTTGGCTGAATCTTAATGAGCATTTTTGCCATGTTTTGCTGCTAATACCTAGCTGATTTCCTGCCTTAATGATGTGTTTTCATGATGATTTTGGTTGATTAAGGACTAAATTGTAAATGTCTAAAAGTTTAGGGGTTAGTTTGCAAAGAATAGTAAAATTGTAATTTTGGGTGTATTGTGTTGGTCTTAATATTGCACATGGCATATTGTAAATGTTTGTATATAATTTTCAACATGATTTAATGATTTTTGAAATGCATAATCATATATAGACTTAATTGAAAAAAATGTAAAAATAAAGGGACCAAATAGCAAATTTTCAGTTTTAATAATAAAATCAAATTTTTAACCATATTTTTGGCTTTTAATATTCCCATGGTTATTCGTAGAGGGTATAAAAGTCTTTAAAACTTTTTGTATCTTTTTGGTTCTCTATTAAGATACGAAATGAAAAAAATAATAAAATAATAAAATAATAAAGGTAATAAATTGAAAATTTTACCTTAAGGGTAAAAAGAAGTGACCGAATCTTGCTTATAATTTTCTATGTGATTTTTCATGGTTATTTTGATTTATTTAATGCTCAATTTTATATTTTAATCATGTTGGGGCCAACTTGTAATTTTAGGGAAGCTTAGGGACCATTAGGGAAACTAGCGTTTTTAGGCTAAACTAGTTATCTCTAGCATGAAATCAGTCCCTTAGAATATTTTAAATATTTTTAGCATTCAATTGGTTCTTCAATAAGGTGCTAAAAATATTAAAGTCTTCTGTATTTTTTGGTTCTCCATTAGGGTACGAAATGTAATTTTTAAAAATTTTGGGATTTAACAGCATTTTCACGTGTTAGGTTATTTTAAAATTTAAATCACCCATTTCGGGTAACTTTTTTAAAAAAATGTTGTTAGCATTATTAATCAAGTAAGGACTAATATTTAATTTTGAGAAATTCAGGGACCTATTAGTAATTTTCATACTTTAGGTAATTTTTGTAATCTAAATTACCCATTTAGAGTAAGAATCATCATTACTTGTCCTTTCGAGTCCATTAGAGATATCGAGAAACTCTCATGTCGAAGGTAACCCTACGAGCATTTTCGTAATTTTTCTCATCGGATGCTTTTATGCCAAAGGTGAATGTTTAAGGTTCCTTTAGCCTTTTAAGGTTATTTTTGAGTCCATTAAGGGTACCAAGATATTTTCATGGCGAAAGTATACCTAGGGGCATTTTCATAATTTTTTTTCATTATGATTCTTTTATGCCAAAGATGAATGTTTAGCATTCATTTAGCCTTTTTAGGTCATTTTTTAGTCCATTAGGGCTACCGAGGTATTTTTATGTCAAGGTATACTCAAGGCACATTTTCATAATTTTCCTTATCGGGTGCCTTAGTGTCGATGGTAAGCCTTAGGAATATTTTAATTTTCCTTAAAACCCAATTCTAAGTAGTTACCAGGTGCCTTAGTGTTGATGGTAAAGCTTAGGGATATTTTAATTGTTCTTAAAACTGAGTTTTAAGTAACCAACGAGTGTTTATATGTCAAAGGTATACTTTAAGGATAGGTTAATTTTTCTTTTATCATTTTAGCCCTAGGATTCAAAATTAGTACTTTAGTGTTCAGACCGAGTCATAGGTCCTTTATTTTTATTTCAAATAAAATTCATATGTCTTTGTAAAATAAAGGCAATGCCTCAAAGTTAAAGTGATGTGTAAAACTCCTTTCACCCATGTGTGATAGGGGTTTTATGGGTCATTCAAATAATAAGATACCTTTTTTAAAATGGAAATCGAGAATTTTATACAAAAAAAACCTTTCACATTCTACCAGGTACTCTAGTAGGATGTAAAATACATTTTGGTTTTTTAGAACCTTTTATGTCCCTTTGGTTTTCCATTACGGTATAAAAGGAAATAATAAAAACTTTCGTGTCTCATTGGTTTTCCAGTGGGGGTGTGTAAAATGTTTTGATATTCAAAATGCTAAACCCTAATTTTCTCTCAGGGAATAATAAAATCTTATTTTAACAATGCGGGAATTATAATTAAATACCACATATTGAACCGGATAAAATTTAAAGTTTAAATTAACCATGATCAATAAGGTACCAATTTTGGGCACCATGAGAGGGTCAATCCTTGCTTGTGGCTATAACCAATTCTCAAACAATTAAAAATGATCTCTGGTACTTCATAGACCATGAAATTTATCTTTAGGGTTTTGTGACCCTTAAAGCATTAATTTCGATAGGTGACCAATCTCACCTGACCAAAATAGATTGGTGGTGACTCTAAACAAATGGTCATTTCATGGTGACTATTTAGGGTTAAGATGGGCGAATGATTCATCTTAACTACTGAGTCCCTAGAAATAAGAGAATATTAATATCGATATGGCCCAAAAAAAAGAATAAATAGTTTTAAAATAATGATACATCATCACTTAAATAGTCAAGTGCCGTTTAAGTCGGGCTTGGTCAGGATTCGCATCGAGGCTACGTTATGACATTCATCATCCTAAACTACTCTAGGATTTTACAAATGAGACTATGAAGCCACTGTCATTGAGCACTTTTTGTCACAAACATTTGAATTTCCATAGCATGAGTTTTGTTCTAGGATGCTTGAAAGAAAATGAGAAAAGCCCATGTTTTGTGCTGATAGCATTTTAACTATGACTTGAAAAATTATTTCTAAATGCTAAACAATTATTCATGAAATTTTTAATATTTTTCCTCAAAAGGGCATCAAATTCCCTTTTAACAGTGTATCGTTTACCCTCAGATCATTCTAGATGAGAAAGTTATGATTTTTTGAATCAATGATGTCTGGAACCCTTGGTATCAAAAATTTACATTCTATTTAGGCCATCTTAGCCCACTAGATGTTTTTTTTTTTTGGATTTTAGAAAATATTTATCCTGAAAAGATTGAGAAATTCCTTTTCTAGAAAGATATCATTTGCGATTTAACAATCTTGAATGAGTCAGATATGATTTTTCAAAGTTCGATGCACCCTTTCCCTTGCACATGCTATTAATGTTGTATTAGACCCAAAATCAAAATTTCTTCCCCTTTGGAAAATGATTTTTTTGGATTTCTGGAATATTTTTACATAAACCCTTATCAAGTTACCTTTTCAATGGTACCTTACTGACCCCTAAAACCTTCAGATCAGTCCAAAATAAAATTAAAAATAGGAATAGCAGAAAGCTATCCCCTGTTTCATCATGTATCCAAATTAATCAATTTTTCAAAATTCCTACTTCAAGGCATTCGAATGCCTCTACATGGGCCTGACTAACCCCATCGAGTCAAAAAATATATGTTAACCCCTTTAACCTAGGATCAAGGCAACAACATTTTTTTAAATTCTGCCATTCCTATTTTGTCAACTTCTTGTTTTTAAATAAAAAATCATCAATTTTGTCAAAAATTGTCACAAAAGCATCTTATCAAGAAATCACTGAACTTTTATCAATTTAAGTCTTTCAATCATGTCTTCAAAATTTCCACCTTTGAGATACTTAAAAAATTATCAATTTAAGTCTTTCAATCCTATCTTTCTAAAAATGCTGATTTCCAAAAGGATACTCTAACCCTGCTTTTCAAAATTCACTCGAAAATAAAAAATTTTCTCTCCCTAATTTTTCTAAATTTCTTAAAATTTCAAGCGCGTTTTTCAAGCCTTAGTTAATCTATGAATCCAATATGTCTCAAAAATTGTTAACTTGGTTAGTTTTAGACAATCAATAACAATTACAAGATACATTCCAATCGTCCTTTCCTTTTTCCCTTTTTTGTATGATTTATTTTTGCAATATTATTTTATTTTTTGTCTTACTAACACAATTCCATTTGTGGTGCCCATTTCACATTCATTTGTCCTAATTATTTTCAAAAATTATAAAGCAATGTTTTGTGTCGGTATTTTTTCAGTGCTTGACATGGAATTTTCAAAATTAAATTTAGAGATCATTTTTAATAAAAATCTCTCCCCACCTCTCCAGGGCACATATGAGATTTAAATTTTCTTTAAAACCCAAGTTTACTATTTTATAAAGAAAATTCATGCATTAAAATGGATTACATCAAAGTAGTGACAAGTCAAAACCTAAGAGACAGAAACCAATGTAAGACATGGCTAAAAGGTACCGATTTCGAGCATCGTAGGGATGTTGGTACTTTTCTGTGCATAACCAGCTTTCGAACCCAATCGACAAATCTCTAGACCATGTAGACCTCGAAATTAATTTTTTAAGTTTTATAACTCGAAATATCAATTCCAATTTTTATACGATCATGTTTAGCCCAAGTGATTAATGGCGACTCCAAGTGCTGGCTGCATCGTGGTGACCATCCAAGACCAGTTTGATGAGTGATTCATCCGATGATCCCTTTCCCTTGTTACAAAAGAAGAGCCTCGACTGAGAAGACTTTTTATGTTAAGAAGTGTCATGCACATTTCCCATTCTGCGAGGATTTTTTCAAGGGGCACGTTATGATAAATGTCATTTTTGCTATAAAGGGAATAAGTATCAACATGGTTAAATCCTTTTTCTTGGGAATAACTTGTTGCACCTAACCTTGCCTAGAATTTTTCTATAGACCTATCTGGCTTAGGTTTTTTTTAAAAAATCCACTTACAGCCAGTAAGTTTACATCTTTTAGGTCATTTGGTCAAAATCTAAGTCTTATTATTTATTAATGACTCCATTTTGGCATTTATGGCATCTTTCCAAAAAATCGAATCTACGGATAATGTGGCCTTTTTATATGTTCAAGTATCATCCTCTATTAAATATATATAAAAGTTATTTCCAAAATTTTTTTCTACCCTTGCTCTTTTGCTTTTTCCTTGGACCTTCTTTATCGATTTTGTCTAGCTCATCATGCTCTATGAAATTAGAGTGCTATTAAAGGGTATTGATTTACTCACAATGTTTTTCAAGGGTAAAATATCCTCAAAAAATAAAACTTATCTCGATTCTATGATAATATTGGCATTAATATCTATAATTTCATTTTTTTTACTAAAATTCTGTAAATGACACTATCTTAGGAATAACCCATAAGACCTCTATCAATAGTTTTAGGTCTAAGTTTTTTCTTTTGATTTCTAGAATTTTCACTTTTGCTAAGCACCAATAATTTAAATTGTGTCTCATCCCTTTCCATTAATCCATATAGAGGTTTGTTAAATATTTTATGAGGAACTCTATTTTAAATGTGACATCCGGACAACAGTGTTGCACTTAATAAATTATTTAGGAACTTGGAGCTTGATAGCATATGATTTACCTTATCTAATAAAGTTTTATTTTTCCTTTTTGTTACACTGTTTGATTCAAGTGTGTAAGGAGGAGAAACTTGATGGATAATTCCATTGTCATTATAAAAGTTTGAAAATTCTGTAGATACATACTCTCTTCCCCTATCTGTATGAAAGATTTTATTTTTTTCCTTTTGATTTTCAACTTCGTTTTTGTATAAAGTAAACATATACAAAGCCTCATCTTTTGTTTGAATTGGAAAGGCATAGCAATATTTAGAGAAGTCATCTATAAAAGTAATAAAATATCTCTTGCCATTCCTAATATCATAATCATCACTATGTATTAATTCTAAGGTTGTAGATTCTCTAGTTATAGATTTAAAAGTTTTCTAGGAAATTTAGATTGCAACAAGTTTCACATTTTTCATGCAAGTTTATGTTAGATTTTGAAATAATATCTAAATTGATCGTTCTTTTAATAGAAATATTATTAATATGTCATAAATGACCAAGCCAAACATTAGAGGAATGAACAACTATATAAAGAGAAAAATTATGATTCTTATATTATTATTACAAATAACATTCGACATATTAAACTTCAAAAGACCATCAAAAACATATCTTTTGCCTATAAAGGACTCATTCCTACTAATTATAACTTTATTAGACTTAAACAATAATTTATAACCATTTCTAATAGGATGAGAGCCATTAATTAATTTTCTTCTAATATTAAGCAGATGTTACAGTTTATGAAGAGACACAACCTTCCTAGAAGTTAGTAATAAATCAATCTTTCTTTCTTCTTTCACTTTTGCAACATAGCATTACTCATGTTTACTAATTTTCTGTCAATGACCTGATATTTTGAAAATAATGATTGGTCAGCACAAACATGATATTTTCATCGGTGTCAATCCACCAATCAATAAATATACAGGCTAAATTGAACATAAGAATGACTGATATAAACCTCTTGTCAATTTCACTAGTCATAACATTGACTTGTGAGGTTAATGTCTTAATGTTTTTTTTACCCATGCCATGTCTACAAACTCACACCATATGGCAATTTTCCATAAACAAAGCAACATCTTTCATGTTCTTTTTAACATCATTTTGTTGTTTACCAAAATTATCTTTTGAAAACTTTTTCTTTTTTAAGTTTAAATTTTTCAATAATATTCTCTTTATTCTCAAACTTATTTAACAACTTATCCTTGTGTCTTTGTTTCTCTTCAATTTGAAGAGAAACAATTAAATTATCCATAATAAGAGTTTTAGGCTTACGTTTTAGGGACAAAGCAAAGGATTTCTATTTTGGAAGAAGTTTTTCAAGCAAAGCACCCACATGAAATTTCTCACACATGTCAATGTTCTTTTGTTTTAACTTATGAATTTGAACTTGAAAATATAGTACTAGTTCCACTGTAGATTTATCATCACTCATTTTAAAACCTATATTTTCCTATAAAATAGTTATGAAGACCTATATCTTCTTTACCATATTTTTTTTCTAATTCATGTGCAGTTTTTGTAGTGTAGAAAATATCATAAAGATTACTAGACAAGATATAACCATGACAGAGATAATCCTTGTCTACTTGTGTTTAATTATCTATGTTCGCATTCAAGCTAGAACTAGAATTTCCATTTAGAAGATCAATAGGATTGGGATTTTCATTTGATGACACACCGAGACTGGAGATAACAGCAAAAAAGTCTTGTGGTTTTCAACCAATAATGTATTTGATTTTGTCATCTACAAAATTTTTTTCCATAAAATTTTTCTGGCTCTGTAGAAATTTGTTCTTATGTGGAAGCCATCTTTTATTTTTTTCTTTTAGAAATGAAAATGATTCTACTCTGAAATTGTTAGAAGACCTATAAATAAAATATGAAGAACACATAAAAAGACAAATGCACAACCACTTAAAGACCTTCTGATGTGCACTTAAATAGAAAATTTATAAATCTCTCAACTACTCTTAAAGAAATTTAGAAAGGAAATAATCGAGAATATTCGAAGAAGAATAGAGAATGAAAGTGAAGTTTTAGATTCTTGGGGACGGGAATTATAGTGAGTGAAACATCATCAAAATGCTTTTCAATAATAAACAAAATTCTTTTCTGTATATTTAAGAGACACAACAATTCGTTAATCAATAAACATATTAAAATTTGAATCACCACTATTAAAAAAACCAACAGTGCTTATTATGGCATTCATATGAGGTCTACTGATTTCTTCGAAGTCGTTAGGGTCAAAAGTGATCAACTCTTCCCTCCACGATCTCGATTTCTTTATAGACCTCTCACTTTTTTAGGATTCGATGTTGCCATAACGTGGGAATGGTTCTCTCTTGTGAAGGTGCATACGTCATATGTGGAACATGAATTCCAAGGTATTCCATTGTGGGAGACATTCAGCAGGTTCAAATCACCTTTACAAAGTCCACTCGCACAACTCTCTTCTTAGGAGGCATTTAGACTTGAATTTGACTCTTAATGAACACCAAATGTTATGGTTGGAAATTATGTGTCAGCAATGATGAGAGTTGCAGACGTGGGCTAACATTGTAAGAACTTGTCCAACATGATTCAACTTTGGAAGAGGACATTGGAATCGATGTGTGTTAGTATTGTGGGAACTGAATCGTGCAAGAATCTGATCTCTCTTGAGTTAGCATGGAGGATAATGTGATTTGCATCTCACGTGATACTGAGCTCCTAATAATCCATGAGAAGTGATGTGATCACAATGCATCTTATCCGTCCTTATAAAGGTAGAAGTGTAGCCATCACGTTTGCTTTCTCACGTTGGCAACTTGTTAACTCAGATGTACTTGGTACAATATTTGACTTGTTCTATTGGTGTCTTGCTGGATTCTTCATGTTGGTGCTACATTGAGTCCAAAGTGTGCTACTGCATCTCGTATTACTTTTGGTTTGACATGTGGATGCTACATCTCATCCAACATGGGCACTACATCTGGTATGATGTGTGACACATCTTATTTGACATATTGGCAATACATCTGTTATGACGTGCAAGTGCCACGTCTCATCGGACGTGTTGGCATACGTCTCGTATAACATGCGAATGCTACTTCTAGTCTGACGTGTTGGAACTATGTTTGCTCTGACATGCTAATGCCACGTCTCATCCAATGTATTTGCACTTTGTCAATATGACTTGCAAGTGCTAGGTCTCGTTCTCCAACATGTAAGTGCCGTGTTGTCTCTGCCTAATCCGAATTTCTTTATCGACAAAAAAGCTACGGAAGTTATGGTTCGGATAGCTGGACCATCGCAAAATTATTCCAAAGCCCTCCCTAACATCAACAAACATAAAAGCAAGTATGACGGCAAACGAACCGTCTAACACATAAACATCTCCAAAGTAAAAGGCAACACAGGACCTTGCATACAGACTATAAGACTCTGAGATAAGGTTGAATAACAGGGTCCTATAAAAACCATACAATTTTTTTAATGCAAACAAAGTCATTAATATAAGATAAACATAATATCACCAATAAACAATAAATTTTCGGCTTTATTAACACCAGTTTTGGCCAATGAATTTGTAATTTTGTTTGTTTCCTTGTAAATCTTAGGCCATTCAACATTTCAGATCTGCTTCAACATATCATCTATATCCTCCAAGATGTTCTACAATTTCATGGTCTTTCATTTTTCTTTTACATCAAGATAATGCAACGATGGTTCTGGACTTAATAACCTAATCAAAGTCTACGAGTTTCCTAAAATTGAGAAAAATATTAGGGAAATCTTAGTTGCTCTTAACTTTACCACATTAGATTCACATGTCACAAAAGTATAGAAAAATAGCTCAAATATTTGAATTCAAGTCCCTCATTATCCCACTTCCTTTCGCAAGGCCCGAATGGCCAAAAAATTAAACCATCAATGATTGTCCAGAATGTACATCAAAAGCAATTTTTATGGCAAATAATAAGCAACCCTAAAATTTCCCTTATATAGACAAACTAACTCAGTTGAAAGTACTATACCGTCAAAACTTCAAAAGAATTGCACGAGTGAAATTCTCTACCTTTTTTATTATATTAGAAGCATTTCGGCTTTGAAGGGTGTAAGAAGATCTTCAAAATAACACCCTTAGAGTCACTGTTCATGCCATTAAGATCTTAACAAATTAAGAATCTTCATTTTAGCCTCTGTATACTCCCTTGTAAGCTAGATTGTTTCCATAGAAAATTGCCAACTAAATTGGCAACTATAGCACCTAATTGGCCGCTTTGATTACTATAAATAACGTGCCAATACTTCTTTATCAAATACATACATAAAACTATTTATTATTTGTTTCCTCTTTTTTTCTCAAAACTCCACTACCTAGAAAAGAACAACCCAATGATGTTTGAATGTCCAATGAAACTCTAAACTCATTTGTCCCTTCTATAATGCTAGCTTGATCTAGTTTAGTAGCCCTATGTTCTTTTTTATGCTAAATCAAATATTTTATTAAGAATCCAGAAGGAATACAAAAAATATAGCTAGCAATAAAGCTAATAAAGGAATGAACAAACCTTTGTTAGGAGAACCTAAACAACTTAGCACAACTTAAAAGAAAAGAAAAAGGAACCAAAAGCCAAAATCCAAAGTAAAAAGAAACAAAATTTGGACAAACCAGAACATGAACCCCAAATTCGATACCTTTTACTACTCCCAGTATCCATGAAAGAGCATAAAACTAGATGTCGCCTAAACATTCTGTTTGTTTTAAGATTAGGAAAAAAGAAAAGCAACAAAAATTATCCAACAAGGTAATTGCAAAATCTTGCAAACTTTTGGCCATATCCTAGGCGAAGCATATCATTAGAAAATCAAAGCAATGTAAAACCCAACTCTTTAAGCCATCTCTATAAAGACATCCCTCGTATCACTCCATTTTATAAGCAACCCTCAATGTAGAAACACTAAAACATCAAAATCATGATCAAGCCTTTGTAAATTTTCTCGAACAAGATCAAGTCACCACCGATATTCAACTAAATAATCTTGAAACCAAATCTAAAATAACTAACCAACATCTTCATATCAACCATCTTAATTCAACCTCTCAGAATAGCAATCCCAATAACCAAACAAATCAATCAAAAGCAAAGTCCAAATTCATTACTAGTGTCGGCATCGCGTCTCGCCTTCATCGTAAAAGGGGTGAACGTGACTTAAAAATATTTTTCTTTGATGAAAAAGTGTTTGCTTGACTGGAACTCTCCCTTTTTAATGTGATGTGAGTGAGACAATGTAGCTTCTTGTCCTTCTTTCATGAAGGGGACTATCAGACGAATTACCTTTTCGACTAGTCATGGATGGCCACCACGAAGTGTCCAACGCTTGGAGTCACCACCAATCATTTGAGTCTAGGCATGATCGGATGCTTATTGAAATCAATATTGTAAGTTACAAAACTCAAAATATTGATTCCATGGTCTACATAATCCAAAGATTTGACAGTTGGGCTTGAGAGTTGGTAATACAGAAGAAGGTATGAACCTCCCTATGACACCCAAAATTGATAACTTTCTAGCCTTATTTTAACTTGATTTCGGTTTCCTTGGTTTTGACTTGTAAGTATTTTGATATAATCCCTTTTTAATGCATGAATTTGAATAAAATAAACTTGGGTTTTTAAAGAAAGTTTGAATCTTATACACATCCCATAAAGGTAAGGAGCGTTGAGATTTCAAGCTTAAACGATCTTCAAATTTAATTTTGGAAAAAGTCAAATATCCTGTATCAAGCATTAGGAAGATACTGACACAATACATTACTTTTGTAATATTTTAAGAAACAATTTTGACAAATATGAATGCAAGATATCCAATAGAAAGAAAAATGTGTTAGTAAGATTATAAGATATAAGACAATTTTGCATAAAAATAAATCACGTTAAACAACAAAAAAATGATGAGGGGCTATCAGAATGTATCTGACAATTATCATTGATTATCTTAAAAGAACCAAGTTGACAATTTTGGAGATATGTTTGGGTCTATTGATTAATCGAGGCATGAAAATCGACCAAAATCTTGGCAAGCCTGGAGGAATCCAAAAAAAGGGAAATTTAATTTTGACAATTTTTGAAAAGCGAGTTGTGATATCCCCTCAGAAAATAGGGTTGTGGTATTCTTATGGATGAAAGTTTCTATAACTTTTGGAAAGAAAAGCTTGAAGGATTTATCATGATAAGGATTCGATGATTTCTTGACAAAAATGAAGTTTTGATAATTCTTGACAAAATTGACTATTTTTTATAAAAAATAAAAATTGATAAAAATAAGAACGATAAATCTTGAAAATTTGTTCATGCTTGACCTGAACCTACGAGGTTAATGCATGTTTTTTTCACTTGATGGGGTTAATCAGGATCACATTGAGGCATTCAAATGCATAGGAGTGGAAATTTAGAGATATCGAATAGTTTTGACAATTGTTGAAAATAAAAGAGAACATCGTGTTGTCCCCCTTTTTAAATTTATTTCGAGCAAATTCAAAGATGTTAAGAGTTAACTGAGGTACCATTGAAGAGGTGATTTAATGACGTATAATGTAAAAATATTCCAAAAATCCCAAAAAATCACTTTTTGGGTAGAAATAATTTTTGAAGCTAGCTAAAATGTGGCACTAACAGTACATATAGGAAAAAATGTATGGCAAATTTTAAAAAATCATTCCTGACTCTTACCAAATCATTAAACCACCAAAAATAGAATTTCATGAAATTGTTAGAAAAATATTTCAAAAATTCAAAAAAAAAAATCTAATGGCCCAAACAAAAGGTAAATCGCTAATTCCAAGGGTTCTAGGTAGTGTTGGTTTAGAAAATCATAACGCCCTCATCCAGAATGATCCAAAGGCAAACAACATAATGTTGGAAAGGTAATTAGATGCCTTTTCAAGGAAAATATCATAAAACTCATGAAAATTTGTTTAGAATTTGAAAATGATTTTTCAAGTCGTAACTACTATGTTGCTAGGGCAATACTAGGGGAATTTTTAGTTGTTTTGGGCTTATCAAGTCGAAGCTCAGGCCACGTACATTCTAATGTCTATGATAGAAATAAATGGGTGACATGGGTGTCACCAGCTCATTCCACAATCCCAAGATAGTTTGGGATGATGAAATAGCCCATTGATCATGCCATAAACAAAAGGACTCTAAGCAAAAAGATTAAATCATAAACAATTTTGGACAGAAAAAAAAATGGATATTTATTTTGAAACTAGAACATTTAACCTTAATGATCTTTGAATCCAAATAAGAAAACTTGATTTTTCCCCAAAATTGGAAGACCAATGCCATAAAAAACCTTAAGTCCATATTGATCTTCATTTGTTAAGGTTAACATGATCTTAACTTGGTTTTTTAGGAAAAAAGATTTTTGATGATGTACAAACAAACATTTTAACAAGAATTTGATGATAAAAAGATGATGTTCATGACAATAAATATGATAGGCATGTGTAAACATGTGAAGATGACATTTAAGCATGGAAATGATGATAATATCTGAAGAAATAAGCATGAGTATGCATAGAGATAATAGTTAAATGCATGATATCAAGAAATATGCCATGGAAATTGTGTGAACATGCTAGAATAGAGAAGAAATGCTTGCTAGAATTTTATGGCAACATCAAAATTTATTATCAAGATGAAACAAGCACATAACAATGAAGAGCATGATAAAAGGGTTAACAAAGCACCAAAAGAGCCTAAATTTACCCCATCCAAGGCTACAAAATGCATGAGAATCCTAAAGTAACGTCATGGCCAACATGTTAAAGCTTACTAAAATGACAAGAAATATAAAAACAAGTGAATGAAAGGGAAAAAGAAAGGAAAATATATCTCAAAAGCTTTAAAGACCTTATTGGTAATGCTAAGCAAAAAATATTTTAAACTTATAGTTCATTTTTCATCCTTCCCTTGCTATGATTTCAACATGAAAAGGTGCATAAAAATGAGCTTGACCGTTGTTAGATCAATGAAAGAATTTATTTTATTTTATGGAATGGTGATGGTTTTAGAGGGTTTTTGGAGGGGTTAAGGGAGAGCTACAGGAATGAGGTTTTTTGTAGTGTTGAGGCTGATGTAATTGCATGTGAAGGTTTTTTTTAGCTAAGCTCATAACATATGTTATATAGGATTCATTGTTAGCCTTAAAAGATGCAGGAAAGGTAAGACATTTAAGTTATTTGGGTAGCCAAAATGGTGACTCATCATACCAAGGAGAAACTTTTCAGTATTTTATTTATTGAGGCATAGCTCTGGCAATAGCAACAAACCATGCAAGGGCTAGTACTATAGGCAAGGTTATGCTTACCCTTCATCAATCCATATTTTCTCATGAAATACCTTTGTGACATGCTTTTTATTGATTTAGGCATAGCTTTGGCAGTAGTAATAAACCATGCAAGGTCTAGTACTATGGGTAAGGTCCAGCTTGCCCTTCATAAATTCGTATTTTCCTATGAAGTGCCCTTGTGACATGTTTAATGGATCATTCAAAAATGTTAAAACCCAATATTTAAGCCCAAAAATGAAGTCATATGATTTGTATGAAATTATACTTGATTTTGGATGATTTTCAAGGTTGAAGTCATCACAAATTTGAGTTTTAGTGTTATAGTACAAAGAGAGTAAAATGTCTCAAATAAGCTAAAATTAGCCTTATGGTATCGATATAGGGCTTCTTGTATCGATATCAAGGGCTAATTTTTGCTCTAAGTATCGATACCATGAAGCTGATATTGATACTTGGCCTTCCAGTGTCGATACAATAAACATTGTGTTGATACTGAGTAAAAAATTTCCCCAGCTATCGATACTCTTGGGTTTGTATTGATACCATAGCCAAAATTTCCCTAAGTATCAATACTTCATGCCTTGTATTAATACACCTTCGTCAAAATTCACGACTTGAGCTTTGAAATAACTTAGTATCAATACTAAAGCCTTTTGTATCAATACCATAGTAAATGTATTGATACATGGCCGTTAGTATCAATACCTATAATGATTCTTTGAGACTTCAATAACATGAAAGCCTTGCATCAAGTCCTAGAGGCCATGTATTGAGATCCATTCACACAAATGTTGATTTTATGCACCTTTTGCTCCTCGAATACCTTACTTTAACGAGGAATAATGGATGATTAACCTAGGCTCACTCAAATAACCTCGATGACATTTTGAATAGCGACTTTTGATGCTTTGGATGGTAGGCTAGAAAAAATGGGTGTCTACAGCTATCCCTCTTTGACTATTGCTAAGTATTAGAAATGAGGCAAAAACTAATAGACACTATTTTGTTCAAGGTGTGCCTGATGCTGCTTCATATTCTTGCGATAAAAAGGCTAGAATAAAACAATATTTTGTGGCAATTCTGACTTTGAAAGAGGTAAAGTTTGAGTTTTGGACAAAAACCTAGAATGCAATCCTAGGCTCAACCTATCCCTAGGTTTGACTTAAAAATGATAGAATACTAATGTGCTAAATCATAGGTAGCAACATCAAACTTTTAAAAGTATTTCTTGACAAAATTTAGATAAAAGACCTAGACTATGATCCTATGCTCAACTATCCCTTGGTTTGACTTAAAAAAAGACATAATGCCAAGACACCAATTCATGTCTAGTAGCATTGGACTTTGAAAGAATTTTTTGACAAAGGTTTTGGATAAAAGACCTAAACTATGACCCTAGGCTTAACCTCACCTTAGGTTTGACTTGTAAGATGATATAATGTCAATGAGCTAAGTCACAACTAGCAATATTGGACTTTGAAAGGATTTCTTAACAAAGGATTTTGGATAAAAGACTTAGACTATAATCCTAGGCTTAACCTATCCCTTAGTTCAACTTAAAAAGTTGACAGAGTGCCAACGTGTTGAATTACGGCCAGCAACAGTGGACTTTATAAGGATTTCTTGACAGAGGTTTTGACTGAGATTCCTGATTAAGGTTCTTGAAAGAGGTTCTTAACAAAAGTGCTAATAAGTTGGATCACGTATTCCAACAATATTTAACTTTGAAAAGATTTCCTGATAAAGGGTCTTAGTAGAGGTTCCTAGCTAAGGTTTTTGAAGAAGGTGCCAATAAGTTGGATCATGGCATTCTAGCAATATTGGACTTTAAAAGGATTTCTTGACAAAGGGTCTTAACAGAGGTTCTTGACTAAGGTTCCTAACCAAGGTTCTTGATATAGGTAACATGCAACTAATTGGATTTGACCTACCAACATTATTAGATATTGACTTTAACAATGCAATATCTTAAAGAAAAAGGGGTCTTACTTTAGCAACCTTCTAATTTTCTACATCAAAGATTTTTACTAGGAAATTCCTTGAAGCTCAACTAATTCTCTTGATATGAAGCTGACAGCATGATGTTATATGATGGCAATATGAATACATGATGTGATGATGCAAGTGCAACCTTTTTGAGAACATGACCATATGATTATGACATGAATTCTAATACAGGAATAGACATTGCAAGTTATCCTCTTGACAGAGAGTTTTGACAGCTACTTCTTTGATGCCTTAATTTAACGTGTTGACTTTAGACTTTATAAACTTAAAGATTAGGACTCTTTTTATGTGACTTGATGTTTAGATCAAGTTCTTAACTTGGGGTACCTGAAGGCTTTTCTTACAGTTTAAAGATTTATGTTTCTTGACTCAGGGATATTTGATGGTCTTTTCATACAGGGTTGACTAGTTTGTGGATAGTTTGGGGCTGAGTGACTACTTGTGTCTCGACTAGTTTTGTTAGTGTTAGAGCTCTAATGGGATTTTTGACTTAGGTGTATGAATATCACTTGGCTAGTTCTTAACAATTTTTCATCACTGATGGCTTTGGGAAGGCAAAAAGGATTTCGCACATATTTATAATCAGTATGCTTCTTGACTAAGGATATGTGATGGCTTTTTCTAATAGGGTCAATTGGTGTTGTTGATAATCTAAGGACTAAATGAACTTGTCTAGATTATGGGTTAGTGTTTAGGTTTTGATGGTTTTTCATGAAGGATACCTTTGGGAGGCAAGGAAAGGTTGACACATGGTAGTGACTGGCATCATTGAGTGTGAAAGGTGCATGATCTTGACAATCAAGGCACAAATAGAGCTTTCTGTGCTCTCCTCGTCTTGTCAATGTAATATCAAGAGATCCCGATGTGAATCTTATTTGATTATCAAGTATTATCAATTAAATGACAAGCATAATGCACTATAGACATAGTGAAAGGGTTAATAACAAAACAAAATAATATCTCATTCATGACAAAAGATAATACGATTTTATTTACACTTGACAATATGGGTTTATGACAAGGAAAAAATGACAAAAAGATGATATTTTGGTATTGATGCCCCTGACAATCATGACATGAATGTTCCTCTGATGTCCCTTGAGATCTTTCCTAAACAATCAATGTTTTCTGATGCGAGATGATCTTTATAGGACCCCTAAGATTGCCCTGTGTCACTTTGTAGTTGCGTTGACTCGGGTGTTTGCCTCTTCACGAGTAAGGATCGATCTTTCTTATAATGTCTAATAATCAATACCTTATTAATTATGTGTCTACTTAAAATTTTGATTTTATCTGATTTCAATATTTGGTATTTAATTATAATTCCTATATCTCAAAAATTTTTAAATCCCAAATTTATTATTCCATATGAGAGAATCGAGTTTTTAATTTTTTGAAAATCAGAATATCTTCTGTGCTCCACCAAAAAACTAGAGAAACATGAAAAGTTTTATCATTATCTTTCGCACTCCACTGGAGAGCCGAAGAATATGAAAGGTTTTATAAAATCAAAATATGTTTTGCTCCCTATCAGAGGGCCAAAAGAATAGGAAAGGTTTTAAAAAAGCAAAATATCTTTTGCACCCTACCGGGGGGCAAGAGGAATACAAAAGGCTTTATTTTTATAAAATTCAGAAGTCCTAATTTTCTCATTTTTTTTAAAAGGATATCTCATTATTAAAATAAGTCATGAAACCCTTTCCACATACTGGGAAAAATTTTTTGTATTACTTTAACTCGGAGACATTACCTTAATTTTTGAAAATTTGATTTATCAAAAATAATAAAAAAAACTTATCCTAAGACCTTGAAGAGACCAAAATGTCCCTTAAAGTACACCTTTGAAATGAAAGTATCCCATAACCCCCAAAGGACTAGGTTTTAAGGTAAAATTACTAAAATATCCTTAAGGTATACTTTCGACATAAAGATAACTCGATAACTGTAAAGGAATTTAAAATAAGATGAAATGATGAGCCTATCCCTGATGTGCACCTTTAACATGAAAGCTTCTTGGTGATCACATATGACTTGGTTCAAATATAAATTGCTAAAATGTCTCTAAGGTTTACTTTTAATGTGAAAGTATTCTGGTAACCCTAAAAGACTCGATATTATCATAAAAAGATAAACCTATCCATATCATACATCTCTGACATATAAGTATCCCAATGATCATAAAAAACTCAATTCTAAGATAAATTACTAAAATGCCCTTAATGTGCATCTTTGACATAAAAGTATCCTTACAACCTTAAAAGACTTAAAAATAATATGAAATGACAATTACACTCTAAATGGCTAACTTGGATGTCAATGATGACTTAAAATGCAAAAATTGCAATTAAGTCTTTAATTTCATAAAATTAAATTTTAGCCTCAAAATGGCTAAAAATGTTAGAAATATTCTTGAAATGACTAAGATATAATAAATAAGTGATTTGATGTGAGCAATGACTATTTAGCCCTAAAAAATGCAAGGTTTCACCTAATGAACTCCTAACTTTTCTAACTTGCAATTTAGTCCTTACATGAAATAAAATACAAAATCAATTACCAAACACATCAAAATCAATATGAAAACATACCAAATATCACCAAAAACATTTGGTCAAACACCCTTGGCCTTGGAACAATTTTTTCACCTTTTTGCAAGCAAGTCCTCAAACTTTTTAAAATTATAAAAAGGTTCTTGATGGATTAAAATGTATGAAATGCATTCAAACATATTAAAAATGCATGAAAGACACCCTTAAAGGTCTATGGAGCATTTAGCCAAGCCTAGAGATGGCCTTGGAAAAAGTTTCACAATTTAATCCTTAGAATTTCCAAAATTATAAAATAGCACTAAAAATTCTGAAAAGATTACCAAATCACACATAAATGGTTTGGTCAACTTGCATATACCCATCCAAAGGCCTTAAAAATTTTGAAAAAAATATTTTTAAGCCTCTGCAATTTTCAAACTTTACATAATAATCATGAAAACCATGAAACATAAATATAAACATATTTTATCAAGTATCCATATGGAAATATCAAGGAGGACAAGATAATCATAAACATATCCAGATGATAAAATACAAAACATATCATCAAAAATATGTTTTCTTGATGAAAATAAAATTTTTGTTAAGAAATAAAATCAAATTTAACAACTAAATCAAGAAATTGCTCATGGCTTTCAACAGTTAGATTTTCAACATAGATCAAAATCAATGAGCACAAGTGATCATAAAGCTCACTAAAAGGATGAAAAATTATTGAAATGAACAAAAATCAAAGTTTTTCAGTTGAAATTACCTTGAAAACTTGGAAAACTTAAAAATTCTTAAGCAAAAATATACCAAAATTTGCCATGGAAGCCATTAAATTATTTTTGAAACTTTGTCCCTCTATTTACTAGAGGGAGGTTCGGCAAAAAAGGGATGAAATCCATCTTGGCCTAATGGCCATTAAGTTTTTGTTATTATTTTTAGTTATTATTTTTTGGTTAATTATATCCTTTTTCGGATTCTTTGCTTTTTTGACAAAAATTACTTAATAGATTTTGTATTTATGTGTGACTCATCACGATGAGTTATGGAGCCTAATATTAGGCTTTATAATTATTTAGATAATATGAACCTTAATGATAAAATTTAATCCTAATTAAATCAGTTCTCGTATAATCGGATTATTGAATTCTAAAATAAAAATAAATATATACAAATTTACGAAAATATATGAATAAATAAAATTATAATTGCAAATTTTATGATTAAAATTGCAGATTTAATAAATTAAAAGTTATAAATTGACAAATTCAATTATAAATTTAGTCATGTAATAAATTTTCATATAAAAATTTTGGATCCAAAAGAATTAATAAATATATTGGAGAGTAAAAACTTTATTGGACTTTATTGTAAAATCTAAATGGGTCTAATTGAGCCTTGTTGGAAAGTATAGTAGGTTGATTAGAATAATAAAAAAATGACCTTGTTGGGCCTATAAAGAACATAATGGGATCGATAGAAAATAAAAAATGGGCTTAGCAAGTTTGTTGGGTTTGTTGAGAAATAAATGGGTTTATTGGGCCCATTAGCAAAAGTTGCAAGTTTTAAGCCTATTAAAGATATTTGACTCAAAAATAAAAATGAAAATAAAATATTCTTATAAAAATTCCAAGTGTTAATCTTTAAAGTGAATTTTTGAGAAGTTTTATGTATAAAAAAACAATTAAAAATTTCAAACTCATAAATTTTACGAGAAAAACACTTTCAAAAGAAAATTGATATTTAAGAAAATAGAAAACTCATAAAATAAATTAGAGTTTTAAAAGGAGAATTAATATGAATTTAATGAAAGTATTTGAAGAATTTTGGAAACTGAAAAAATTACAAAAATAAGTCCCAATTTAAAGAATGTGCTGAATTCAGTACATTGCTCAAAGCATTATCTAGTATAAATAAAAAAGAGAAAAAAATTTAGAATATGGAGCAAGTTTTACTAAAAAATTTTACGAGCAGAACATTCACGATACAATGAAAAATTAAAAATTAATGAATAAATATGATAACTAGACACCTGGTGATATAAAATACCAATAAAAATTATTATATGAATATATTTTATTTTTGGGAGTGCGTATAGACAAAAATACTGCATAGGTGTCAATAAAAATATAGGACAATCAATTCCCCAAAGTTTACAAAAAATCTCAAAAAATTCCTAAAAATGGAAAATTCAATTGTGATATCATCTGCAAAAATAAATTTCAAAATTTATCAAGGAACTATTTGAAAACTAATTTTTCTCTTGAATATTTATCCTTTTTATCTTAAATTTATTCTCCATAACCCATGAAACTGTACTTTTTTGTCATGTACACATTCGACCACTTAAGCATGACTAAATAGATTGTGAAAGTGCCCAGTCTACCTGGCAAAGGTCGAGCTCTACTAGGGCAGTTGCTAGATTTTCAATCTTGGATAACTAGGATTATTAGAAAAAGGGCTTGTACGAAATAAGGTGTCTATACTGATTTGGTCAAGGTTTATTTTGATTTAAGGTAAAGTTAAGTAGGATTCAATTTGATAAAACCAGGATTAGGTAAAGTTCCAATAGTGTTTTTTATAGGTATTTAGATCGGATCTAATTTGGTTTAGGTTTGGTCAAGGTTAGGTTTTCTTATACTACCCTTTTGGGTTTTTAACACAAGTCGAGTTGGCTACCTAGATGCCCTTTTTAGGTTGTCATCTAGAACCTTTTTATGACTTGTTAATTTTTTTACTCTTTTAGTGACTTTTTTTAATTGTTCATTATTTTTTTTACTCTTTTTTTGTGAACTCTCTTTTTTTGGCTTCTTTTTTGACTCTTTTTTTAATAAAAGATGCCTTTTTGGGTTTTCATCCTTTAAGCATAATATTTCTTGACAGAGTAAATTGATTGGATTGGGCAAGACGTTGCCATTCATTTTGGTGAGGATTAAGGCCCCTCTAAGGAAAGCATGTTTCACGACATATGGTCTCTCCTAATTAGATGTCTACTTGCCCCAAGCGTCTTTATGGATTGAAAAGATTTTCTTGAGTATTAGTTCCCCTTCATGAAATCAATGAAATATGACCTTTTTGTTATAGGCCTTAATCATGCGTCTTTGATACATTGACTATGGTGAAAAGCTTTTAGTCACTTTTCTTCGATAAGATTCAATTAACAATATCTGTTCTTGACCTATTCAGGTTCTTTAAGTTTGGCCTCCATCAAAACTCTTAAAGAATGGATATCGACTTTGATGGGTAAGATGACTTTTATTCCATAGACAAGGGAAAATGAGGTTACACATATGGAAATCTGAACTAAAGTTTGACATGTGTCGAGTGCAAAAGGTAGCTTATCATGCCAATCTTTGTGAAGTCTCAACCATTTTCTCGACTATTTTCTTGATCTTCTTATTAGCTGCTTTAATAGCCCCGTTCATTTTTGTACAATATGGCACTGAGTTATGATGCTAGATTTTGAATTGAGAAAACACTGCTCTCATCATTTCATTTGATAGGTTGCAAGCATTATCCATGATGATTCATTTGGGAAGCTAACATTAGTAGATAACGTCTCGCTTCATGAATTTGCATACAACTGATTTAATGACATGGCGTATGAAGCCGTCTTTACCCATTTAGTGAAGTAATCAATGCTACTAGGATGAATTGATGTTTATTAGAGGGTATAAAAGTGATAAGCCTGGTCATATCCATGCCCAAAATGGAAAAAAGTCATGGTGCTATCATGGCATGAAGCGATAAATATGGGACATTGATATTAGTTGCACAGATTTGACATTTGTGACATTTTTTAGCATAGTTAACATAATCCCTTTTGAGAGTTAACTAATAGTAGCTTGACCTTATGACTTCTTTTTTCATCTAATGCCCATTAGTGTATGTACCATAGGTGCCCTTATGAACTTCCTCTAGGATCCTTTTGGCTTAAGAAGCATCGACACATCTGAGCAACACTTGATCCTAACTTTTCTTGTATAAGATTTCCCCATCCATAATGAATCCTATAGCTATTTTAGGTAGCATTGGTTTGAAAAATCATAACTCCCTCATTCAAAATGATTTGAGGGCATACAAGATACCATTAAAAAGCTAATTTAATGCCCTTTTAGGTAAAAATATTAAAAAAATTACTAAAAAATTGTTTAGAGTTCAAAATAATTTTTCAAGTTGTGACTATAGTGCTACTAAGGCAATGATAGAGCAATTTTTATTTTTCTAAGCTTCTTAGGTCTAGGCTTCAGCCATGGACATCCATATATCTGTGATAGAAAAAAATGTGACATGGGCATTACAAGCTTATTCCACAATTAAGGGGTAGTTGGGGATAATGAAATAGCCTATTAACTAGGCCACAAACACAAAGACTCCAAGTTAAAAAAAAAATTAAGGTATAAATAATTTTGGACACCTAAAAATGGGGACATTTATTTTGAAAACAGAACATTAGACCTCAATAATCATTGAATCCAAACATGGAAAGCATAACTTTTCCCTAAGATTGGAAGACCAATTTTCTATTCTAAGGTTTATGGATTAGGTGGGTTCTTCACGAGGTAATATATGTTTTTCCTCCTGTTTCAACTAGTCTCAATAGTTCTAGGGGCATAAGGTTCTCTTCAAGGTCCTCTTTAGATTCAAACTCATCGGCAGAGATCAGTTGCTCAAAATCAATTTTTGAAATTTCGGTATGAACATTCATGTCATCTTCATCGATGCACCTGAAACTATAGAAAGAAACAATATAGGTGAAAAAGTATGTAAAGAAAGGTCTAAGGTTGGCAAGAACTATGAACATAAAGAATGAATGCATAATGTTTAGTCATTTTCATTGATAGTTCTTAATAAAAGCTGCCCACATAAAGGATCCTACAATGCTTATGGGCGAGAGCATGTAGGTTTAGTTCATAGCATTACTTTGAAATAAACTTGAATAGTACAAGAATCTCAGTCCCAGTCTAAACACTCGAAACAAACCCTGAAGGGCACAGACCAGTCTTCAGACTTGTAGTTAACATCCTTTGCTTGTCAATCATATTGATGGAGACATCCTCGAATGCTTTGTTCAATATGAGCACAACACTATGGAAGCCAATATTTACATGTCCCCCTAGGCGAAAACTTTCTCGAAGTGGTGGGAATATCATTGGCTCATCTTCTATGTCTTATCCTCACAAATGAGCCATTATCTTCTCATGGTTTTTCTAAGCTTGCTGTCTTTTCTGCTATGCACTAGGCTTGAATCCTAACCCACTTTTGTCAATATGGTTGACAATTTTCAAGGTTTTAGCAACTCTTTGAAGGCATTTTTCGCGTCTATTTCCTATCTGGGCACCTTTGCTGACAGTCAACTTCAAACCTATGTAAGTATTCTTTAATAGGTGGGGCTGAACTATTGGCAACCTTTCCTTGATATAAGTAGCATTAACAAACTCAAAGGATTGGAAAGAGGATTCTGGTATTTTTTCATCAAGTTCGACATATGAGGCATCCGTTGAGGTAGCAGCAATGATATTTTCTTCTCCTACGATGCTGACAACTTTATTCTTGATGATGAATTTCAATTTTTGGTGCAAAGATGATGGTACTGCCCTAGCAGAATAAATCCAAGGCTTTCCCAACAAGCAGTTATACGATGGAGTAATGTCCATCACATGGAAGTTAACTTCATAAGTACATCGACCGATTTAGAGTGGAATGGTGATGTTCCCTATAACATTCTAACAAGTTTCATCGAATGCTCGCACAATTGTGCAACTATTTTGGATATGATATGCATCGATGGGGAGCTTGTTCAAGCATGACATGGGTATTACATTCAAAGATGACCCATTATCAATGAGCACCTTGGGCAACATGGTGCCTTTACAATACATGGTGATATGAAAGGCTTTGTAGTTTTCTCTCCCTTCAAGCGAGATTTTATCATCGCTGAAAAATATGTTATTACCGGTAGTTATGTTGGTCACTAAGTGATCCGAGTAACTTATAAAAATGTTGGCAGGGACATAAGCCTCATTCAAAACTTTGAGAAGGGCTTTCCTATAAGCTTCAAAATTTAACAAGTAGTGACAACACAAATATCTAGGCAGGTTGCTTGTTCAACTGATCGACGATGCCACATTTGCTGTGTTTGATGAATTTGAGGAATTCTATAGTTTCTTTCTCATTCACTAGCTCTTTGAAGGGCAACGAATCTGAGTTTTTTATTACAGATTTTAGTGCCTGAGGAGCAAGACTAGTATTTTCTTATGGGGTTTCACTTTTTAATGCTGCTGGGGCATAACATCTGCCACTTCAAGTTAAGTGACTCACTCTTGAAAGGTCCACACTCGCTGCATGTTGACTAGATTCCCCAATTATTAAGGTTTTGTTTTCATAGTTCCAAGGAACTACTTTATCATCCTTATAAGGGAAAAGAGATGGAAGTTGAATGATCATCCTTGGCGTAGGCTAGACGGGGGTGGCTTTGGCTCTTGGCCGATTATAGTACAAGATCAATGGCCTTCCAACCCTATAAAAAGGATTACCTTCTTCCCGTTCTATAGTATTGATAGACGGTGCTGTATTTGTAGACTTGTCG
Source organism: Adansonia rubrostipa (assembly GCA_038381775.1). Lineage (NCBI taxonomy): Eukaryota > Viridiplantae > Streptophyta > Magnoliopsida > Malvales > Malvaceae > Adansonia > Adansonia rubrostipa. The sequence goes on along the minus strand of JBBYHM010000020.1, from coordinate 1,875,307 downwards.
TGCGGGTTTTGCTTTTTGTCATAGAATTTGATGCTACCCTCATTCATCATCCTTTGAACCGTAGCGTGAAACTCTTTGCATGTTTAAAGAGTATGGCCATAAATAGTATGGAAATCACAAAAGTCATCAATTATTTCCTTTGTTTTCTCGACTGTATTAAGTAGCTTAGCTTGCACCAAGATTTGCTAAATCGAATTCATTAGAGTTCTAACTTCTTTTATGTTTTTTATTCACAATTTTCTTCTATGACCATTCTCTTTAGGTTTAACTCGGCACAAGTTTAAAATAAATTGGCTTTAGTGCCGGACTTTAATTATTGACTGTCCTTCATTTTTCCTTTCCCTTTGTCTTTACAGATATTTGTTCTACTTGGTCCATTTTTCATGGCCTAATCAATCATCCCACAAAGTATGACCACATCCGTGAAGCTCTTCGGGAAGCTTTTTGCTACTTTTTCATAATAAGAGGCTTGCAACATGCCAATGAATCTAACAATCATCTCTTTTTCTATCAGTAAGGGATGAATTTGGGTAGCTTTCTCTATCTATCTTGCAACATACTGCCTAAAACTTTCGTTCGATCTCTTTTTCATGCTCATAATAGATAGACAGCTTGAGATCCAATTATTGGTAGCTCTCTCCTTATCAGTGGCATTAATAGATGGGTCGTCGTGTTCATCCCACTCCTCATAGAACTCAATCTCAGACCAATCCATCATCCCATGGACCATTTTCAAGAATGATAAACAATGTTGCAAATTGTGTTCTTGACTGTAGTGGCAGCAGGATGTTTTAACAACATTTTTATCATCTATCACTATTCTAGCTTTCATGAAAGCTTGTTAGACTTTGCTCATCGGGGTTTTAATTTCTTCAATGCTTCTTTTGACCTAATAACCTTTCCCATCAATTATCGCATTCACTCTCGGTTTGACATGAGTACGTAGTGGATTGGCCCGAACATTGGGTCCAAGACCTTGCTCGATCTTAATCACTCATTTTTCTAGTATACCCTGCATTTTTCTTTTCAACGAAGTGCAACTCTCAATCGAATGGCCTTGTACTCTAGCATGGTATTCACAATAAGTGTTCTCATTATACCATCTGGGGTACAGTGGTGATCTTAGGTTTGTGAATATTGGGGGCCACTAGTTTACCTACTAATAAGCAAGAGTAAATCTCTTTACAAAAGCAAGGGAATAGTTCAAAGTGCTCTCTTTCTCATAGTGCTTGTTGGTTATTCAGAGCTCTTACATTGTGCATATTATGAGGCTGTTCGTTTTGGATCGTATTTTGCATGAGATTCGATGCAAAGCTCATTGCAAAAGCAAACCCAATATTGTGGACTAGCTGCGATGGTGATGAGTAAAGAGTAAGACATATATTCAATATGCTCGAGAGGTACATAGGTTGTGTTGGATGTAGACTTGGATTAAACCAAGCACGATTTTAGTCGATAACATTCACCTCCTTCTCTTTACCCTTACTTACTGTCTTCTTGACTGATCCAGATGTCTCTTCAATAGATATCTTGCCATTTTTTATGACGTTCACAATTATTTCACTCAATATAACCATATCGGTAAAAATCTTTTGTAGCGCTGCCTACTAGTTTTTTGTAGTAAGGAGCTCGTAGGGTGCCAATAAACATGACCGTCATTTCTTTTTCTATCAAAGAAAGATGAACTTGAGCTACCTTCTCTCTCCATCTCTGAGCATACTATCTAAAGCTTTAAAAAGATTTCTTCTCCATGTTCATGACAGAAGATGATCCGGAGCCCAATCATCACATGCTTATACTATTCAAGGAATAGGCAAGCCAAATCTGCCTATGTTTGAGTTTATACAAGATCAAGTCCTATGTACCATTGGAGAGCTGCTCCAGTCAAACTATCCTGGAAGAAATGGATTAGTAGCTTCTCGTTCTTTTCATGCCATGCTATCTTATGACAGTACATATGAAGATAGGAAGTAGGGTCGATAGTTCCATTGTATTTTTCAAAATTAGGCATCTTGAACTTAGGCGGGATAATGAGACTCGAAACTAGCCCTAATGATTTTGCATCTACGATTCCAAACTTGTTACTTCCTTCCACAGCTCAAAGATGTTTCTCTAGTGATTGATACTTGTCCAAATCCTTATCATTTTTTTAGGGCCTCTTTGTTTGCTCTTGCTCCATTCACTTATCAAGGTTCAGGACTATAAGCCTTGTCTGTGAAGAGCCTGCACCTTGAAATCCTAGAATTAAATGGGATGCTGATGCTGATGCATGATTGATATAAATGAAGCTGAGTTGGTAGGATGTTTGCCACTGAAAGATGTTGCCCACTTAACGCCCCTTCCTAAGTATTGGTGATTTTAGTACCACCATTCAGATAACTTTTAGGATTGGCTATATCTTTTCCCACCTTAATTTTACTTATTTGCCCATTTTCCTTTAATGCATCGAAAAATGGCTTGGTCAGCTCAAAAATCTAAGCTTGTAGTTCCTCGTTCTTATAAAATGACTGCTCTTGGGACACTCTATAAATGAGTTCAAGTCTGTCGATGCGGGCCTGATGATCATTTTCCATCATTCTTTGACGATTGCGAATGTTGTACCAACGACGAGCTGTATGTTTGTGTTTTAGATCAGCTTTACTTTAGATTATTTTTGGATTAAGCCTTTATGATATCTTCATGCATATGTTTGATGCAATGAGAGTGAATATGAGATCATGAAAATAAATGAATAAATAAACTATGAAAAAAAGATTAGGTTAGTCATGAAAATTCAAAAAGGATAATTGGATTGAGAGACAGCTCCACCAATAGCATCTTTCATTAAAGCAACAAAATGCCTCGATTATAATGACTACATTCAAAGATGCTAACATAGTTATATTGCTTGATTACATGGTCCAAGAAATAAAACAAATCTTACTCATGGGCTCCAATGGGCAAGATATCACGTGTCAGGGATCGGGCTACATCCATCATGTTTTTAGCCTTCAACTGAGTTGCCTAAATTGCTCAATGAGACAGTGATGATGGTCCTGATAGTTTTGTCGTGCGTGATCAACTAATTGAAGCCATTCTTGTTCTCGCTGTTCGGAGGCTCTCACCAGTGCGTCAACTTGGCCTTGGTGAGCTTGAAGAGAATGCTCTAAACTTAGATTCTGAGTGTCAGAGCTTTATTTTTGGCTTGGTTTGCTCTCAAATCCTAGACTTGAGCTTTTAACCATACATTCTTCCTTTGACAAGTTGATGCAAAAGCTCGGTTCTAACAAACTTTTCCTTATTGACCCTAGCAGTTTATGTCCATTGGTGTAGTTCCTTCTCTAGAGTAGTAATTTCTGTCCTCCACTCAATTGATGGCTTTCCAAATCTTCGACACTTGCTTGCTTTGTTAAAGGGCTTTTTTCAAACTCTTAAGGTCCTTCTTGAGGTGATTTTTCTAATTGATAGTCCTATTCATCTTGCCATCCCTGAGGTAGGGTTCATTTTTAATTGACTATTTTCCTCGTTTAATCGAGTAACCTCTTTGGCAAAGGTCACCCTTTCTTGTTCGAACTCTCGCTTGAGCAATTCAACTTTAAAGGAAAATTTGTTAACTGGCATTTATGATGTCCTGATATCAGACAAGGGCATGGCATCATTAATACGTCGGACCTTCCATTCATTATATCCTGGGGTCATACTACTCTCTTTTCAATACCTTTCCATGCAGCGAGTTTGTTTTCATACATGAAGGGCTAGTTGGACTTTCACCTTATAATCAAGCTCACCATAATCGAAATCCCAAAATTCTAAGTCGTAGACAAAGGGAATGAACTGATGGCACCAGAACTATCGAATGACTAAAAAAGAGGTGTAGCTAGTACTTCCCCATAATCCCATGAGTAGTATACAGCTATAATCTCTATACCGATATATGACCATTTATGGGAAAAACCAAAAGGCCTTCCATGTTACCTCTTCCCCCTTGAGGTTTTGAAATTTTTAGACCATTACTCTTCATATTTGTCTTAAGGTCATTCTTTCTCAAGTACCTTAGAGATAGAGCTAAAGCTAGGTAAGAAACAGTGTGCCGTCTTACTTTCCTCCAAGCTAAAGTGACTGATGACCCAAATATGAAGGAGCAGTGCGCACCAGATGAAATGGCCCGTACCCATTTTCTTACAAAAATTAATAACTTGAATAGTTCTAACAATGATGGTCGGGGCGAGATTAATATTACAGCATAAATGAGAAAAGACATCTGCTACCGTAGCTTTAATATAGCCTAATGTCTTGTGGAATATAACCAGACCATATATTGTTAAAGCATAGATATCTTGGATTTTTTTGATGTCAAGGGTACTTGGTATCGTTTCTTTCAAACTAGCCCATAAGATGCATTCACTGTTCCCCTTTGTTTTGATATGACTCTCAATCTAAGACTCCGTTGCCTTAAAGATTTGAGCCAATCTTTTCTTAAAGGTTGGAGGATTCAACGTTTTGTAGTATCTCCTGTCGACCTTTGCCCTTTCAATGTTAAGTAATGTAGTGTATTCATCAAACCATGGGGACCAAGTCTTCATGATTGAAAGTGAAACAACAGCATGTTAGATTCCAAAACTGAGAGGCCGCTTGCAACAAACCAACATCTAAATGGACTTGAATCAGAAGAGCAATATCTTCGTATTTCTTAGTGAATGATTCCCTTTCAGTACTATTCCAATTGGTCTATACAATTTTTAAACCTTGCCAATCATTTTAATGGTACCCTATCTTGATCCTTTCATGCATGATTGAGAATTGCCCAGTTTAAGGACATCTCTATCTTCATGCTATTGTCATTCTAACCATGCTCGAACTTCTTTAAGGCTTTAGCTCCAAAATAGACTACTGCTCCATGACAGACACCTCTTGATGGACACTGAACCATTGACCAATTTTCTTATGGTGATGGTAATTATGATGAAATGATACATGGTGAAAAATGAAAGGAAAAAGGGAACAAGTTAGTAACCAATACGAAATAATAGGCAAAATATAGAGAAATAAAAGAATAATAGCAAAAGTATATCATAAAATTTGCCCTGAAAATGGGTGGTATGATGCATGGGGCAGACATGATGAATATAAATGTTGAGGCATTAAACAGGCAACATATCGGCATGTCCATATTAAAATTGCCTTTTCACAAAGCAACATGATACCTCGCGAGGACTAAGATTGACCACTCAAATGATGACATTCATTAATCACCATCTATGCTAAGTACATGCTAAACCATCATTTAGGCAACACGATGGCTTATTTCGGTCAGATATAACTATTTCAAGATGGCATTGCAGGTAATGGCATTCACTTATCTTTACCCACTTATTAAAAAGGACTTGCCATCGAACGTAACGACATATCCTGAAAGAATTATCATAAAAATGGCAAACATGGGTGACAACGTTCACTTATCATCGTCTGTATAACTATGGTATATAGGAGAAAAGATAATAAATGTTTCCCTGAGTGATCCTACTCTTCGAGTTATTCTTGCAGCATCCGGTATGGTTTGACATGGTTTAGCTCATAGGACTCACTATATGAGTTTAAGTTTATGACTATTTTGGTATCCGAATCACTCTTCCATCTAATAAAAGCAATCAAGACATTCCAATCTCAGACCCGTCTTGGGTTTGGTGAAACAAGTTTAAACTGATGGATGCATTTCCCTATGTAACTTTAGGGTGATACTTATAAGAGACATAGGTAGTTTACATCCTAGAAGGTTTTGACATGCCTATGTAAAGGGTTATAAAGGCAGATGGCTCACTTCCTCATAATATTTAGGATACTAACAGCACCATGGTGTTTGGTAGGAATCTAGTGTAAATGTAAGTGCACGATGTGTGTCGGAGAAACAATTAAACCTTCTTATTTCACTCCCATGTTACCATATTTATTCAAATCAATATTTATTTGGGCACGAATAATCCCTAACAATCATTGGACAAAAACATAAACAATAAAGATTCGTACATAAAAATAAAAGGGAATTATATCTAAATAATGATGACAATCAAAGAACTAAGAACCAAGTTAGCAATAGCTAGTTATAGGCCTAACTCTTCAGGTTTGGTCCCTAGTGGAGTCGTCAAGCTATTCCCACATGCTCTGCCTTTAAAACTTCAGACGATCTAAAGGGCATAGTGTGCTTCACTTAAAAATAAATGATGGTTGGTCATGGTTAAGCCTTTAAGTTATCCATTGATTGGGATTTGTATTAGGTGTAACAATATAAAGGGGAGAGAGATCATCAGGTAAGTCACTCACCTAACTAGTCTCGAATAGCTACCACGAAATGACCGTAAACTTAAAGCCACCACTGATTATTTCAGGCTAGGCAAGACCGGATGCCTCCTGAAAATAATATTCCAAGTTACAAAACTAGAAACATCGATTTCAAGGTCTACAAAGTCCAGAGATTCATTGTTGAGTTCGAGAGTTGGTTACGCATGAGGAAGAATTAACAACCCCACGACACCCGAAATCGGTACCTATAACTACATTTCACTTTGGTCTCAGTTAAATCAGTTCCATTTAGCCTTTATTTAGGTATAATTCCCTTTAATGCATGAAGTTTTGTAAAAATAGATCCAGTTTTTCTTCTTTAAAAAAAATTAGCACATCTATACGCTTCTGAGATGTCAGAAACATAAGGAGTTTTTATGAATATAAAGTTCGGATTGAGTTTTGAAAATTTTGATATTTCGCACTAGGCACTGAGAGATACCAACATGAAACATTGTCTTGTAAGTTTTATTGAAAAAATAAATTTCAAATATGAATGCACAATAATTATTACAAAAGGAAATGAGTGAGGCAAAAAAATGAAATATAACAATATCATAAACAAACAATCACAAATAAAAGAACGTTAAAAAGAAGGGCGATCAAAATATATCTCATAATTGCTTTTGATTATTGAAGAATAATCGAGATGACAATTTTAGAGACCGATCTAGACCTAATGGTAATTTGAAGAACAAAAACGGTCTTTATCAAAGCAGTTTGAGGCATCTAGAAGAGAAAATTTTGGGTGTTTTCGAGGTAAAACGGGGTTGAAGTATCCCCTCGGAGAGGTTGAGTTGGAGTATCCCTAAAGATAAAGTTAGAAAATATTTAAGAATAAAAAAATTTGTATTTTTTTTAAAAAATAGGGTTGGAGTATTCCCTCGGAGTAAAAGGGCTGGAGCATCCCTAAAGTTAGGAAAATATTTAGAAACAAGGAGAAAATTTTAAATTTTTTTATTAAAAATGGGGTTAGAGTATCCCTTTTAAATAATGGAGTTGGAATATCTCCATTGGTGAAAATTTTAATATGAAATCATATTTTAATCTTGATCCAAGTCAAAAGAGGTTGATGTTGTTGGAGAACCAACCGGACGCATTTTGGGACATTCGAACGTCTCCATAAAAGGAGATTAAAAAATAAGATAAAAAAGAGACAACACCGTGTCGTCTCCCTTCCCAAATTTATTTCAAGCTCATCCGAAAGCTTTAGGCGATGAATAAGGTATCGTTAGAAAGATAATTTGATAAGGTTTAATGTAAAAATATTCGAAAAATTCTAGACGGTCACTTTCTAAGCAAAATTAATTTTTGAAATTAAGTCTATGCTGACACTGGTAGCACACATAGGGGAAAAGACATTCTGAATTTTGAAAAAACATTTTAGGTTTATCTGAGATTTTTAAATTGTGAACAACACCTTTTCAAAAAGGGAATTTCGTAAACTTTTTACGAAAAATACTTAAAATTTCATCAAAATCATTGAATAGGCCAAAATGGCCCAAACAGAATGTTGCACGTTGGTTCTAAAGGTTTCGGCCAACAAAGGTTCAAAAAATCATAACTCCCTCATCCGAGATGATTCGAGGGCAAATGATACACCGTTAGAAAGGTCCTTCGATGCTCTTTAAGGAAAAAATTAGAAAAATCAAAAGAAATATTATATGGTTTTAAAATGATTTTCCAAATTTAGATTAAGTACTACCAGAGCAAAAACAAGGGGATTATTTGATATTTTGGATTTTTCGAAGATAGACTCGGGTCTAGGACGCCCAAACGTCCATGACAAAAAGTAACATGGGCTTCACAAGTTCATTCCACAATCTCGGAGTAGTTTGGGATGATACAGCAACCCGTTGACCATGTTACTAAAGGGAACATAAGACTCAAGATCAAGGTTTAATACTAAAAGGATTTCCTCTTTTTGAAAAATGAACTTATTTCACTATGAATCCAGAGTAGAAATGTTGATTTACCCCCAAGATTATGAGACCAATTTGATGAAAGCATTAAGTCTATTCTACTCTTCATCTATTGGAGGCAGCGTGAACCTAACTTGGGGATGTTTCTAAAAACTAGGTTTTAAGAAGCAAGCAAGCATTTTGATGGAGATATCATGAAACAAAATGCAGCACATACAAAGATAAAAATAGGTTAAACATGTAAACATACAAGGATGACATTTTGACATGAAAATGGGTGACACAAATGCAAGTAGATGACAAATAAGTGCATGGAGATGAAATGAACATGCTTGAACAAGGAAATGGATGCTGGAGTTGTCAAAACAACATTTTTATTTCATGAGATCCTTAAAACATAAGAAAATGTTTGAACGTACCTAAGACATGTTAAGGTGACCATTTAAATATGAAATAAACATGTGAATATGGAAGTAACATGGCAACAGATGCATGAACAGAAGCTGTGTAATGATGAAAATGAAGTATGGTGAGTTTATATATCCCACAACATTAAGGTGTCAAGAAGTTCATCAAAATCCTAAGACTACCACAACCAAGGCAACAATGATGCATGAGAGCCTTAGGATGGTCATGGCAGCATGAAGGGCTCACTAAAATGAAATCGATGGTCAAAATAGAATATGTATGGAATAAGGTAAAAAATATACCAACAAAAGCTTGAACCTTCTTCCTTTGTTAAACATAGTGACTTTAAGCTCAATTCCTTCCCTCTTTTTGCTATTATTTAGCAAGAAAAGGGTGAAAGAAAGAAGCTTTCGGGGAATATGGTTGCTGTGCGATGTTTTGAGGATAAAGTATGTGAAAGGCAAATTTTTTGAAGGTGTTCTGGTGGTGGTTTCAGAGAGCTACGGGAATGAAGGTTGGTTGAGGGTGAAAAGCAATGGAATAGTGTTTTTGGTGAGTTTTTGGAGCTAGAATTGCTGGAGGATGTGTGGGGATGGATGATGAGTTTTTTGATATTGCTACAAAGCTTTTTTTTATAGTTGAGATTTTTTTTAGATAGCTGGGAGAGTCCTCTATTCAATGCTCAACCAATGCTTTTAGAAGACAATGCAAGGGCATTTTTTGTTTTTTCTTTCTGCACCAGGGGACATCTCCAGCTACCATGCTCAGCTGGCTCTATTCTTATTGGTTTTGCCTTGCTGAGCAAGGATAAAAAGGCTGTGACAGCCTGCAACTGGAGATTTGATTGCCATACCCTCTTACACCCATATATTTTATGAAAGTGACATTTGTCATTAATTGTTCGTGTTTCAAAAATTTGTTTGAATCCATTAATGAGCCCATAGTTACGGTTTGCAATGATTTATAATAATTCCTTGGTGCAAAAACATGTTTTAATTGGGTTTCTGTAACTGAAAAGTGGCTCAAACTAGAAAAAAATGCCTTGATGTATCGATACACAAGGTTTTTTTTACTCCTGAGTATCGATACAATGAGCTGTGTATCAGTCTCAAGACTTAGAGACCTGTATCGATAATCCATGGATTTGTATCGATACTAATGCTTGTGTATTGATACATTTTGCCAAAAATCACAACTTTGTCTACTGCCAAGGTTTGTATCAATACAAACATGCTAGGTATCTATACCATATCTCGGGTATCAACACTTAACCCTCTTGTATCGCGATACTGTGTGAAAATTCAAATGTTTAATGATGTAAAGCCTCGTATCAATACTCGTGCACTAATATAACTTGCACGTAGCCGTGGCTTCCCAAGTTACCACAACTTGGTCATAAACAATGGGAAAATAATCCATGCATTCATTTGAATGACCCTGGTGGCACCTTTAATAGTGGCTTTGATGCCTTATTTTTATATTTTTTTTAATAAGGTCCATAGGCATTTCAATCTTTCCCAAAATAAATTTATGGCTGGTGCTGTGTCACCTAATAGTGCCTGATGACACGGCACCTGGCAGTCATCTCCTAGTTTTTATTTTAATTTTCGATTTTATCATTCTTTAATTAAGTCTTGGGGTGCCGAAAGTGGGTCAGACAAAATAAGGTGTCTACAAAAACATTAAACACAAAAGTCACCAAACATTCATGCGGATCTCTAAGAGGGATTTTAACGTCAGATTTAATAAAATTAAATCACATATCTACAAAGGGATTATCTAACTCTCAAATATTGTAATTAAGAGTTAATCCAATCAGAAAAATCCCTAATGAGTAAGGTTGAGCTCCCTGATAGGTTTTCCAAGGCCACGAGCAATACACTTGTCTTGCCTCCAAAGGCAATCCACATGAATAATAATGGAAGCCCTTCCAAAGATCAGCAGTTCTCCGATGCTACCTAGAAGACTTAACGCATTTCAACCAAAAGATGACTACGACTTGCTTTTTCCTTAATTGGTCTAAAAATAATTCCAAAATGGTATTTTCTCTAAAGGAAAAGTAAGAATGCAAAATGGGGAAGAAGAATGGGTAGCTGTAATGGTGGTTTCCTACCCTTTAGGTGGCAGCACTTAGAAGGACATAAAGAGAAACTTTTCACAAAGTTGTCTCAATCTTTCTCTGCACCAATTAGCCCTCCCCTCCTACCCTTTAGGTGGCAGCATTTAAAAGGACATAAAGAGAAACTTTTCACAAAACTGTCTCGATCTTTCTCCACACCAATAAGCCCTCCCCTCCTATATTCACTTAGCCAAATTCAATCTCTTCTTCTGGGAACAGTTTTGATCAAATCATACTCTTACATAGGTGAAACTTTTTCACCTTAAGTAATTCAATTTGATCCCAACTCTCCTCACGATAGTGGTTGAACCTTGTACACAAAAGAAGACTAATGAATTTAGCCAAAGCACAATGAACTTAGACTTAATTCTAGTTTGGTGCGCCATTTAGCTAGGTTAGGTTTCATGGAGTTTAATCTAAATTAAACCCTTTATTCATCATATAAATAATTTAATTATTTTATATAATTATCACATAATTAAATTAAGATATATAAATAGAAATCCATTTTAGCTAATTAAATATCTTTTTATGAATTTTTATCCAAGTAAAATTCATAAAGTAAATTAAAACAAGTTTAATTTAATAATAATCTTATTAATATTAATTATCTAATGAATTAATACTTTGATAAGATTATCAAGGAATTTCGACTAGCAAACTATCCACCATGCATTGTCTTAATTTAGACATTACCCATCTAGACATAGTATGTCTCAATTTAGACATTATCCAGATAAGACAATTTTATTTACTGTCTTAAAAAGACAACAAATCTTAGATTTCACAAAATCTAAATTTTTGTCTTAATTTAATTCTTAATTGAACTTTTTCAGTTAAGTCCTTTATCTAATCATTTTTTATTTAATTAACTCAAAATTAATTAAATCTCGATTTTAATCAGACAATATCATTCTATTATGTGTGACTTATTAGGTTCCCAACATGTTGGCAATGAACATGATTAATCTAAGTAATCATATTCATAGATCGAGAATGGGATTTTGTAAACCATCATGGCCACCAAAACATTGTAGAGTCGATGTGACCTCATTGAACCTTTCAGAAACTAGCCTATCAGTGTAATACGATCCTTTCACTATATATCTCAGAATGAGCATGAGCATGGTACAATGTCTACTTATGCCTCAATTCATGTTAGATCCTACAACTCAAGGTTAACGATCATGAATCTATGAAGAACGCTACCTAATAATTCACTATGCTCTAGCTAAAGACTTTAATCCAATTAACCATAGTTAAGATCATTCAAGATATATCTCTAATGTCATTCAAAGTGTTGAATCATTTCTGGATCACTCATCCACCTACTCTATGGATCATGCTATACCTAATGTACCTTTATTTGGTATCCATCCATTATGGACCCTTCGTAATAAATCTAAGTATAACACTCCTCATATAAGATGACATTGTATCATAAGTCTGAGGATTATTTACACGATTGGAACATAAGAATATATTCTAGAGACACTTAAGTGACTAATATCAAATGGAGTTCTCATACAAGTCATGTTCAGTAAATTTGTTTCCAAAAAACAAGCACTTATACACTATTCCCAAGTATCCCACATACTTCAACTTCTATGAGGTCAAAGAGTTTGCATGCATCCAATGCATGAAAGCTTAGCATATACTACTCTTTGTGCATTCCCAACACCCTATCTTGACAATATAATAACTAGGAACATTTTTAGAAACACGACTTTGATGCAAAAGATCTCATTGTAGTAACTCATTACTATCTTTGCAAGATTATCGTTTCAAAGGCTTCATCCAATTACTGTTTACGTGATAGTCAATCACACTACTAACATAAAGGAAAACCTTTGTCACCATAATATAGTAACATGTATATAATTAATTAATTGTATCTCTCGTGTTCCAATCCAATTGGTTCAAGGGCATATACTAACGTCCATGCCATCTTCTCTTGGTTCTCTTTCACGAGAGCTTGATTACCCTTCAATTGAGCTTGGTTATCTTTCAATTGATCAATTAACTCAACTACATTAGTTTGTAATTAAGTAGCCAACTCTAAATGAAAAGTGAACTTTATGCTTTTTCTAATAGCCTTATGATTTGAACCTCTCCCTCGAATATGACCTAATTTAACCCTAAGGATCTCATTTAGGATCATTTCTAAACTTAATTTATTTTGACCTTTACTTTCTTCACGTTTTTCAACTTCCTTTATCTTTTCCTAAAAAAAATATAAATGCTGCATATTACTTATAAGACATTAAGATATTTAAGTCATTAAATTAAATCATTACAACACATAGATAAACCTTTTCGAATTTTGAGTTATGCCACTTTTGGCTTTTTTCATAGTGAATCCATGTTGTGTCATCTAAAGATCATATGTAAATAGCATATCACTAGTTTCATGATCCATCTAAAATAATAAACACAAGAAATAAATATACCTAATAATGAACAATAATAATTAAAAAATAAAGAACTTTTTATAATATGTTTATAACCATTTGTATTCCACTTGTGCAAATGCTTGTGAACCTATGAAAGATATCATTTGCAAGTGCTCCAACATTTTGCATTTATCTCACTTTTTTACTAATGTTTATCCAAAGATATTAATAAATATAACACTTAATTATGTATGATAAGAAAAATGAACTTGACACCAATAATAAGATTAAAACTGACCCAAAAATTTGTTGATACAAATACACCTAACATAGCCTTCCAATTCCTTATTGCTAGGCCATCAAGAACATCCTGCATGCGTTCCACGTCAATTGAGTACTTGAGATATTTCTCGTGAAAGGAATTGTTCCACTTGCAATATCATGTCTTCAACTCCCAAAAACAAAATTGCTCAAACTTTTTTTTTTCTCTTCAAACGTATCAAGCTGCTCAAGACCAAAATTTTCTCTTTTTTCTTTCCAATTTGGAGGACTTTCATCACTTACTTCAAAATAATCCTACATACATTAATTTATTACATTATCTTTTTGTTACAAAATAAAAGCATCAAACAAACTTGATATATATAAAAAAAATAAAGTCAATATATATAAAAAAAATTACCATAATCATATCCATCAAGTGTTACCCACGCTGACCTTGAACGTGCTCCCATTTATGTAGGTGCTTTTACAATAGACCTCACACAATGACCAATCCAAGAACTCAAATGTGACACGTTATCACTAACGAGGCAAAAATATGATCCAGGGGATATATGAATCACCAACTCATGTCTGTTTCGATGGGTTAACTTATCTAACTGTATGCTCTATATAATCCTTTACCATGACACTTGTTTACCGATCAAATAGGGAAAGAAATTTTTTGAGACACATAAAGGGATAAATGGGATAGCACTTAAGTATAGTATTTTTCATCTAATGAAAAAGTCAAAATAAAATTACAAAGAAAAGTATAATGCTATTTTAAAAGGAATATAACATAAATTCACTAAATATAGGTGACATAAGAGTCGATTGCGTGCTATGATGAACCGATGAGCCAAAACTAGAAAGTTGAGAAGACACCTCTATTTGTTCTCCTAAAATTAGTCAAATTTATTTTATATCTTTCACACTCATCAAATTTCATAATATAATAGAAAAAATATCATATTTTTTTAAAAATTTAAAAACAAGATTTATTACTTTGTTAAATTTGCAAGTTTGTACTCAGTCTCGAAACAGACAAGCCAGGTGAAATATGATGAGAAGTTAATCTAGATGCCTTATGAGGCTGCTCTTGAGAGGATATGATATAAATATAAATATGAGGTAGTTTTATCAAGTAATACCAATATTAGCTTCTAGGTTGTTTGGAACACTTATTTTAATGCTGCTCCCTACCACCGATCATCTCATGCTTGAGTGCTTCAACCCAATTCAAGCAGTTGGGCTTTTAAGTCTCATTATGATCATAATTCACTGGTTTTTCAAAACTAGTATAAACTACAATCCCAAATAAAGAAAAAAGAATAGCTTGTTTATTTGAGATACTATACTTTTAAGAAATAAACTTGTTAACCTAACTACAATCCATCAGCAAATGAAAAATCAGCTTTTTGGAGTGTCCATTTCGATGTGAGATAGAAAAGGAGAAATCTACATCTAACATGTAGAAGAAACAATGTCCGTGATAGAAATGGGGCAGTGAAGGGACAAAGCAACTTACCAAACAAATTTAATGACAGTCCACTGCCTAGTTCAAAGTCATTTGATAAGGATCAGCCAAGCCTATGCTCCTAGTATAGGCAAACCAAAAATTTTATATCGCGGAAATCAAGCAAAGTAGACCCAATGTTTACACTGGTTTACAATGGTTTTCCTATTTGAGAAATGCAAAGTGAAGAGCAATGAAGAGGCATGACTAGGCTGCTGCTAATAACTATAGTTGTAATTGAGAAGTTCTGAATCAGAATCAGTACAACCCAAAATCCCAAACCCAAAAATTGTTTTTGCTAACCATAGCACGAAGGCACTATCCTTAAGAAACACTTTTGATTAAGCTGAAAGCCTAAAAAGCTCGAACCATGAAATGTTTTGTCATATCACATAAACTACCTGCTTCCAAGCATATAAATAAATACTTGCCTAGTCATGCATGCATTTTAGCGTCCAGAGAACAATGCTTTCGAGATGAAAACTTCAGACAATTAATTTAATTGGTTTCAAAGGCAACTGGAACTGTTATCCCTCACTACTTAAGAAACATTTCAATCTTGACTAATTAATAGAATACAGTACATCCAATTTCTTATTCAACATTTGACTACCAAGTTGTCCAAGGCAAAACAATGATTGCTTACAAGATTGGAATGGATAGCTAAGGACGAAGAAGAGACAGATTCAGAAAATGCCACCAAGCTCCATGATGCATATCACTATAATGGCGTATATCGTTTATACAATTCTCAGATTCAGGATTTTAACCGATCCAAAATTGAATAACTTAAATACTTAAACAAGCTAATTTCGTAAGCTTCTCACTGCTTCATTGCATGCCTAGGAAATAAGCATTTGGCATTATAGCCCATCTGGTTGACACCCAAAAGTTCAGTAATTTTGCAAGGCTTAACAACCCTTCCAGCCTTCCCAAAGCCAGATAAAATAAAAGGAAAAACCTAAATCAAGTTTTTTTTTCTTGAAGAAGAGACTGCTACTACAAAAATCATTGGGAGAAATCTACTCCCATGACCATGATCTACACAAAGTCACAAACCCCTGCTTCAGACAATGACAATGAAAACAAATTCCTTCAAGGTTCAGACCTAAGCATAACAGTGTCAGTGTAAGTCCGTGAAGAAAAGTTAAAAGGAAAAACAATTAAATAATGATGTACTGAGTACACCCTTTGGCTAAAATTGATGAGAGGACCTTTTAACTTAGAAAAAGAATTAAAAACTACTTCAAAATTTCGACCATTCATAACAAAAACACAGCAAATTAACAATTAAATTTCACCCCCTTTTTTCTCTTCGTCCGAAAGAATTCCCAAATTTATGCCTTGCACAACTCCCTTCTACGAACATACACTTCAAATTGAGAAACAATTCTAGTAAAAAAAACCTATTGTAAAACCATAGATCTAAAAATTGTTGGCAAATTCTCGCCTATCACAGCAACCTCATGATAAAAGCATTACTTTGAAACCAGTATAGATGGCTCCTGCAAAGCAACATGAAAAAAAAATGGATAGGAAAAAGAAAAGGTGGAAGAACCTTTGAACCTGAATCAAGATACAGATCTGAAAATTGGAAAAAAAAAAAAAAAAGCAGAATCCTCCACAGATCTTCTTAGCAACCGAAAGAAAAGAAAAAAGTTAAAACCTAATTAACTAAAAATATCTAGCAAAAATACAAAATTGAAGCACTTTGAACCGTAAGAGTGATTGAAGATTTAGGGATTTTACCAGAGTTGTGCAAGAGAGTTGCGAGAACAGTGAGAGAGTTTGAGATATTTAGACAATTGCGAGAGAGTATGAACAGGTTTTTTTAGAAGAAAAAAAAGGGGGAAATGGTGAGTTTTTATCTTTATTTTTTAATTGAAAGATTGTTTTTATATATTTATTTTAATTTTTAATATAAAAAATTTTTAATATAATTTTTTAAAAATAAATTAATAAAATTCATATTTAATTAATTTTTTGAATTCATCCCTAAAACTGGTTATCACAAAAATTAAAAATGAAACTAAAAATCTTTTTAAATAATTTTAAATTTATGATAAAGAATATTTTTTTAAATCGCCTCCTTTATTCAATTTTAAAAATTTATTATTTTATAGTAATTTTTAATTATATTATTTTTATTATAATTATAAATATAATAAATATTATTATAATTAATTATAATAAATATCAAAAAAATTAAATAAAATTATAAATTTTGATTATAACATCATATTATAATTATTATTTAAATTCTTACGGTTTAAATATATGATATTCAGTCTCTATGCTTCGTTGCAGTATTGCATGAATCTCCTGGAGCCGGGGACTTGACGATCGATGAAGAGGTGGTGGTTTCATTTTAATTTAGCGATGAAAAAACCGGTCAGGTTCTGGTCATTGGCATTTCAGAAAATGGGGTTTTCTTTGTCACTTAAAGTCTGCAACTGTACCGCTTGTTTTGACAAGAATGACGTGGCTATTTTCTTCACCCTTGGTTTACAGTTTTGTTTTATGGGAAAACCTAAGTCGTGCAGTGGCCTCTCCACTCCTTTTGACTTTTGGGGGACTGAAGAACAGCCGTATCCGAAACTGCAATGTAAAGCTTAGAATAAAAACCCATGCTTTATTTGTATTCATGAATTTACATCCAAAAGACATGATTTATTGACCTAAAAATATCAATATTAAGAAGAAAACCTATTATGCTCTTAAATTCCAATAATAATATTTTTCTCTTATATTCAAAAATTTTTGTAGAAACTCATCCTTAAGGATGTGCCTATTTAAACGAATGATTTAAATTATAATTATAGATGGATTTTTAATCTAAGTCGTATATTTGTTTATGCTGAGTATAGTGATTGTGATCAGTAATGTCTGATCGTATACCTTTTGTTGAGGTGTTTTCTTTTGATTAAATAAAATTTTTTCATCAACTTACAAAAATATCTAATCGTATTTGTTAAAATTATAAACATAATAAATGTTATAACAATAAATTACGATAAATAATAATAACAAATATTAATAATTAAGAGAACAAAAATTGTAAAATAATAATTATAATCCCTTAAAAAATACCAAAATAAATAAATCAGGTTAATCTTAGTGGGGATTATAAGGTAGTGTAGGTGGTGCAGGAATACGTGTATGGCACCAAAAATCAAACCCTAAATATATGGAATTGAAAGGGAGAGAGAGTGGGAGGATCAATCTCATAACACCGCCCATTAATTATACACACTAGAAAAGATTCCTCAAGGGCACGTTGGTGAGTTCAGGGACTTTAAATAACGATTAGAAAATGAAAACGTTATTGCTAAAAATGGTGCGAATTTGCACCTGCAAAGCTCTTTCATTTAGCTAAATCTACAACGTCCTCTCTACCCATTCGGCAAATTACAATTCCAATGTCTTTTTCCAACTCAGAGACTGAGACTCTCCCCCCATCTCTCTCCCTTTTTATTTTATAATAATAATAATATCAGCTAATTAATTTACTACCCCCCTATCTCTAGATTGACAAACAAAGCAAAGGGCTAGCTATCAGCTGATCCAGAGAGAAGTCCAAACACTTTGCTTTCTTTGGGATTCGTAATTTTCCGAAAGCTGAATTGCCGGAAGTGTTACCAAAGCTCAGGTCTGTGGGCTTCTTTCATCTTATTTTAATGAGGAAAAACCAATTGGTCTGAGTTAAATCTTGTTAAATATGTATGTACTTACTTTTTATAACCATATCTATTTACCTAAATGCATGGTTTCTTTCTTTTCTTAAGAGGTTTATAGTATATCTTCTTAGATCTGTTGTCAGATCAAGGGAATCTTCTACTTCTTTGCATGGAGAAAGGAGTATCTCTTTTCCATTTCTTTCCCTTCCTTTTTTCAGAATAATCACACAAAATTCTTTTACCTGCAACAAAAAACATGATGGGTTTTGTTCATATTTCATCCCTAATTCTTCAGGTGTTGCTTTTTCTTCTTTTCCCTGCTGTAGTGCTGATCATGGCCACTGCTTTAACACCGTAGCCATAACTATAATTGGTTTTGGCTATATTTTATGGTTTGAATCTCGGAAGTGTCTGCAGATCTTTTCAAATCTCTTCAACTTCAGCTTTCTTAGAGTTGATATCGTTTTCTTTTTCATGTTTTTGTTATCAGACAAAAATTAAAAAAAAAATTGTTTGATGACTTAGAAAGAACATTACGTCTACGAGAGCACAAAGGTGAGAGTAATTTTATGAGTACTATGCACCCATAAAAAGTACTACATCTATGAAATAAATCAAACCCAAAAGTCTTGTTCATTTTACTAGCTATAGATTTGAAGTTTCTTGGAATTGAAGCTAGGGTATGGGAAGGGACAACTTTTTCTCCATGCCCTTCTTCCTATTAATTGACG
This sequence comes from Adansonia rubrostipa, assembly GCA_038381775.1. Classification (NCBI taxonomy): domain Eukaryota; kingdom Viridiplantae; phylum Streptophyta; class Magnoliopsida; order Malvales; family Malvaceae; genus Adansonia; species Adansonia rubrostipa. The sequence goes on along the minus strand of JBBYHM010000020.1, from coordinate 1,855,962 downwards.
TTTTCTCAGTGGTTTTGCAGCCTTTATTTAGGTCAGAGACAATCCATTGTTCTGGATCTGCTTCTGCTCTCAATTTTCTTCATCTAAATACCATTTTTTTCTTAGACTTTCATCACTTTCTTTACTGATTCAACACATACATCTCATCTATTTTCCAAACCATAAAAAAAGTAAAAAGAAAAGAAAAGAATCGTTGCGAGACAAATTGTAAACAGCAAGGGTGTATTGTTGCAGGTTGAAGTGAAAGAGAGCTAGGCGAAGATGGGAAGAGGAAAGATCGAGATCAAGAGGATCGAGAACACCACCAACCGTCAGGTTACCTTTTGCAAGCGCAGGAATGGGCTGCTCAAAAAAGCTTACGAACTGTCAGTCCTTTGTGATGCAGAAGTCGCCCTTATTGTCTTCTCCAGCCGTGGCCGCCTCTATGAGTACTCCAACAACAAGTACTTAACTTCCTTTCTCTTCTCTTCTCTTCTCTTTCTCAAAACTCAACCCCATCTCATGCTATATATTTCTGCTTGTAAATTGTGATTGCTTTGCATTGGGATGAATTTCTGGGTTTTTTTCTTTTTTCTTTGGGGTTCATGTATATACTTTTCATTTCATGGTGTGAAAGTTGAAACAGTTTCATAAGAAAAATCTTCGAAAAACAAAAATGAATGGGACAATGTATTTTTTTTTTTTCTGAGCTGAAAGCAGAAAGTAAGCAGACAATGTAAGTCAGCCTATCTGAAGTGTGCTGTGAATTTTGGGAACTTGGGAGATTGTCAGAAGCTATTTTCCTAATATGGCTAAGAGATTATCAGTAGTACGGCAGTATGTCTACAGTTATAAAACCATTACATTTCCATTCATTGGACAATTGTCAACTTAACTTTCTTCAAAATCATTTTACGATCCTTTATTCTATTATCCTTTTAATAAAATTTTTAACTATTTTCAGAAGTGAAATTAAAAAAAATTAAACACAAGTGGTTGCCAATAATTATGTGATTTGTTGTTTAATTTTAGTAATTAAAGATTAAATTTTTGGCTACCTTAATTACAAAAAAAATTAAAAATTACTCCCATTCCTATAATGTCTTATGTTCATTTTTTCAATTTGAAACATTGTAAAATTGATATTTTCATGAAAATATATAAATAAATCTTTTGTTGTATAAAATATTTAAATTAACATAAGAAATCTTGAATTAGTCAAAAGTTCTTTCTTATATTTAATGTCAAAGATTCAATCTGAAAGAAAAGAATAGGATTCATTCAACATCATGGCGTATTTGTAATATTTCTTGTTCATGCTTCAGAATCCTATGTGCCAATAAACAATATCATATTATTATAATATGAGAAATTATATTTCCACCACTGAAATAAAATTTAAAAAATTAATTTAAAAAAGTAATATTTGACAATCTTTCTATCTCATTTATGAAATTAAAATATCTAAAAAACAAAGTCTTACAATATTCAGAATAATTTTGTTTTATGACTTTACTAATTGCTTAAATTCATATATAGCTATGTATGTTTTTCCCTGTAAAATTATCTCTTATCTATGGGAACACGAGCGTAGTCGAGTCCATAGCTATCTTAAAGAAAGCTCATAATTGATGATTTATGCTTAAGAAATAAAAATAAAAACAAAAAAATTGTGATGTAAATGTCTTCAGATATATCGTCCTTAATACTTATATTAGAGAATGCATGAAGTTCTCCCAAATCAACTTTACATTTCAAGCGACTTAGTACAAAGGTCATGTCTCAAACTTCATTCAGGTTTCTAGGCTTAAATGTTTTTCAAAAAAAAAAAAAGGGTTTCTAGGCTTAAATAATATGAGAGTGATAGCATACTTATAGATTTTAGAGATATAGCGAATTAACTCCAAAAGTTTATAGTAGAATCACTTGTTTGTTTTCCTTTAAAAAATCTGTTATTTTGTTCCTTTTTCCTCTTCTTCCTTCATGTTAAAATGCTTGTAATTGGTGGCAAGTGCGTTGGGCTTTGGCTCTTACAAAAATAGTCACCCTACATCTAGCTAGCTAGTTCAATGCTGGGCAAAGGGTGGAACAATTAAGTGAGAAAAATCTAGTTTTCTTAGTAGTTTGGAGGTATATGAAAAGGTAGTTGCAATATAGAAGAAGTAAAGCCTCTCCGATGAAAAAGTAGATACAATAAGGTATGAAACCCGAAGTTTAATTTAATCCAGTAAATTCATATAATAATTTTTAAAAAGTGATATCGAATAGGTTTAGGATTCATATCTCAACAGTTTTACTATTTTTAAGTTATGATCTCTTTTAAAAAAATACAATATAGGGTATTATTGACATGCTATTTATGCATGTGATGCATGTGCAACAAATTAAGTAGATGATTGGTTAGGCAGCAGTGCTTTCAGAAACTCGCTAACCTTCCACATTGAACCCTTCAGGAACCATTAGGACTACATATTTCTTCTTGTCTTCTTAACTAGTCAACTGCTTCAATCATTTTCATTGCCTAGTCAATGATAACTTATTAAACATCTACTACATATTAATTGAAAACATGTGTTTTCGGCTAGCTTGGTGGCTGTTTAACAATAAACTAAGTAATAAGTTAGAAGGTGAAGATTCAAAAGAAGCATGATCTGTTATTGGTTTAAATAGGGTAATTTGATTTTTGGTCGTACAATCCCTTGTTAGAAAAGGCAAAGTGCTAGGTTATGAGAGTATCTAATTTACAGAAAATATATATTTTGAGTTTGATACTGGGATGGATTCATGATATATTATACCATATCCCTGATGGGACACTCTAATAATTAGAACTTGAAACTTCAATTAACAAGCATAGATCTTGGGAGAGCTTAAAAATTATGATAATTAATTAAAGCTACGCCTCTTTGTTTAACTCAACTCCTAATCTATGCCTTCAACATGTCCCAAAAAAGTATACCAGGAAAGGGATACAATCATAAATCTCTTGGTTGAATCTTAAACAATAATTAATTTGATACCTAAACTAAGAATACTAAAAACATTATTTTCATCATTCATGGCATTATTTAATTAGGCAATTTAAATGAGAAATAATAACAAATAACTTCACCAAATTATGTTTGAACGCACCAAAAACTAGATGAGAAATGGTCATTATATAAAAAGAATCATTATTAAAATTACTATATATGTTTTTAAATACTATACTTTATGTTACTCACATTTAAGGTGAGTTTTAGATATGAATATATGTTCGACATAAGTATTTTCAACTTTTTTGAGTTTTTTCATATAGTTAGAGCATCATATGGCATATTTATATCCGAATATAAGTTACATATGGGTGTCACGTGAGCAATTTAAAAAAAAAAATGAAAGGTTTGAATAACATAGACTATACCAAGAAAATTCATAATTAGATATGTTATAAAACCAAAATTAAATAGATTAGAGTTTTCATGTATCTAATTGGAAAATTTTTTACCAACATACCGTGCAACAATTGGTGAGAATTGTGGGTATATTTTTAAATGATAGAATTATTTGTTATGCTTTTACTTTTAGTGAAGTTACTCAACGGGCACTATATGAAATACACATATACAAACATAAATATGTAGTTTAAGGAAAATAATCTATTTTCTCTAGCCATATTTATATGTATAGTTTTGCTAAGTACATGGATGGAACTGTTTGATTCATATCTGCATGAATTTACTCCTAGTTGACCCAAGAAATCAAAGTGGGAAATCTTATACATACATATATATATATATATATATATATATAAAAGTCAAGCTGCAGGATATATTGATTTAAAAATTGAGGCAATTTGAACTTGAACTTATCTGCCTAATTGAAGTAGCAGAGAGTATAAGTAACAATGCATTTGTTTTTCATTTTTATTTGTTGGATGCAGCATAAGATCAACAATAGACAGGTACAAGAAGGCATGTTCAGATAGCTCAAACACAAACACAGTTACTGAAATCAATGCTCAGGTAATTAGTTATTATTTTTTTTTCGGCCAAGTACTTAATAAGTTAGAGGAAAACGCCAATCTCAATGTTATAGATAATTATTACGTTCATATAATACATATATGCATACAATACAAATCAATTTTCATTTGCTAACACGTTTCAAACTTTTAATTTACTTGAAATAGTAGAGTAGCTGTAGAGGCACATCTCTTCTAAGTTGCATGAATTTGCATGACACGAATGAGCTGAGCATTCAATTCCCACAAATTAATTTGTTGAATACCGAAAGAATCTTATATTCTGATTCATCAACTGGATATGTAATATATGTGTAGTATTATCAACAAGAATCAGCCAAGTTGAGACAGCAGATTCAAATGTTACAGAATTCTAACAGGTAATTAATGATGATGATCTTATGAACTAACATTTCAAAATTAATAAAACTAATTAATTTCTTATACCTTTTCTATAAATCATTTTCTGAAGGCACCTAATGGGAGATTCCTTGAGCTCCTTAACTGTGAAGGAGTTAAAGCAGGTAGAGAATAGACTTGAACGAGGCATTACCAGGATCAGGTCCAAGAAGGTAAATAAATCACAACAAAAAATAACAGTTTAATTGAATTATATATTTTTCTCTATTTAGTTGGTCTTATATATATATTGTTTATTTTTGCTACAACAGCACGAAATGCTGCTAGCTGAAATAGAGTATTTGCAAAAAAGGGTAAATTCCAACTTAATTTCTGATTTTGACTAATTTTCTAGCAAATGTTGTTTACCTTTATGACGTTTCTTATAACTTACGATGTACCTTAATTTGCTTGCTATATATCTTAACAGGAGATTGAGTTGGAAAATGAGAGCGTTTGTCTCCGAACCAAGGTAAGTTCTAGTAAACACATAATTAACGTTACAGCTTCCCTAATGATTTGATTTGAGCACATACGCTCATGCACAAAGAATTTGTTTCATGTTCTTCAAAAAAAAAAAAAAAAAAAAAACAAAAAACAATTTCTTTCATGCATTGTTTTACCATTACTAAGGACTGGCTAGGATGTTAGTTAAAATTAAAGGTGGTAAATGGCATGCTGCATGGGTTCGGGTATTTCAGGTTTTGGTTTTTGGTTTTGTACTACTTTAAATTTGGGTCTTTTTGAATTAGGTTCATCTGAATTTGAATATTTTCGGATTAGGTTTTTAGGTTTGGATCAAGTCGAATTGAACTTAGTTAAGTCGCTTTTTAGATTTTAAAGAAGGCACTATTAGTTTAGTTCGAATTTGATTTCTAATTTTTTATTTACATCATTTTAGATTTAAATTTTTTAATTCAAATCAAGTTAGATTTAGATTTTCTCGAATTTTAAGCTTACTTTTTATAAAATGAGATCTCAACGTGTTCAAATTCAACTTTTTTCAAACGAATTTTTGCTTCAAATTATTTTTCACCTCTATCAAAATACATTCAAGTTATTCTGACCTAAATTAAGTGAATAGATGAGCATGACTTGTTTATTATTAAGCCAAACTCGAGTGGCTTTAGTAATAATTCGAGCAGGATGAAGCCAGGAAATAAAGCAGGGGAAAGAGGGGGCAATATATTAAGTGCTTATTTTTAAGCAAGAATTAAGGTAGGAAAAATACATAAATAATACTTTTTAATTGTTAATTATTTATATATTTTAAAAGAAATAAATCAGCTTAAAAGTTGTTTGCATAAATTCTTATATTGTTGTATTTAAAGTTATCCAAATAATGTCCACAACAAAAATAATTTTATGAAGCAGGATGTTCAATTTAACAATTAATGTATTTTCTTTTACCGTCATAAAAGATATATATCTCATTGTATTAATTACTAAGGGGTTTAGCCTTTTAGGGTCCAAATGAAGGTTTATTAATTATTAATGGTTTAATTGATAGGTTTTTTTAACAAAAAAATTATTAAGGGGCCAAGTGAAGGTTTATTAATAATTAATGGTTTAACTGATAGTTTTTCATAATTATTAAGGGGCCAAGTGAAGGTTTATTAGAAAATAGGGGAAATCTTCATAGGTAGAATTAAAATTTTCACAAAGCCAAGATTTATTAGAGGTGGCAAGATGATCCCGAACGTAAAAATGTCTAAAAAACCCAAAATTGAATCTATATAAATTGATTTGATAAAAAAATACAAAAAATCTAAACTCGAGAAAATATTAACCAAAATACTTCAAACTTAAAATAATTCGATCCATGATGGCTTAGTAGAACATTACTCAAAACTTAAAATAAACTAAGCCTGAGCTTGACTTATTATAAACTTGTAGTAAGTCAAATTAAATTCTAAAAATAAGAATGATGGAATTGTAATTAAATAACATTTTATAAAGTGAAATTTTAATTATAAATTTTATTCTAATAATTTTTTAATCAAAAGTTAAAAAT
>JBBYHM010000020.1:1835901-1849467 GCA_038381775.1 Adansonia rubrostipa | reverse complement strand
TACTAAATGGGACCCTCCTTAATCAGGCACAAATAATGAAATTTGGCCTCTTGCAACGCCCATCAGACATTTAAAATGGCAGTCTGACCCTTTATAGAGTCAAACGGGCAATGTGAAATCAAATCTATTTTTTACATTGCCAATAGTTTGGTGAAGAGAATAGGAAAAAAAATTCAAAGAAAAAGCAAAATATAAATAATGTAAATAAATATTTATAACAATAAATAAAAAAATAAAGAAAGCAAGAAAGAAAAAAGAAAAGAAATTTTATTTTTATAAATAATTTACTTTTTAAAATTTTAATCTTGATTTAAATTATAATTATTATTTATTTATATTTTTATTTATTTAAAGGGAAAATATATAAGAGAAAAAGTAAAAAAAAAAACTTAAAATTATTTCTATGATTAATGTTAATAAATATTTTACATTTTATAAATAAGATATTATTTAATATTTTATAAAATTAATTGAAATTATGATATTCTAATTTTTTTAAATTTTGTATTTATGTATAATGTTGAGAAAAAAAAAGAAATATATAATATCAGAAGAAATAAAAATTTTAGAAAATTGTTATAAATTAAAATGTAATATTTATAAAATTAATTTAAATTATAATACAAACTATTATTTATGTTTTAGTTTATATATAAAGAAGATAAAGAATAAACATAAAAATTAAAGAAACAAAAAATAAACAATATTGATACAAAATTTTAAAAAGATTAAAAAATAACTAATAGCAATTCTTTTCTGATTCTCTTAATCTTTTAAAACTTAATCTTATTTTTTTTTCAAATATAGTCATTGGCTCATTTTGATTAAATTATTAGCATGTAAAATTATATTTACATGTATGCTTAATATAAATTATTATATATCTACATGTTGGATAATAGAATTCATTGAATAAATTGTCTTAAATAAAAGTAAAAAACAATAATAATTTATATTATAGACTCATGATACCAAACTCGAATTTTATAATAATAGAGATAATTAAATATTAACAACTATATATGATAATTTTCATTTTCAAAACTCACATTTTTCATTCCCATATTTGTATTTATCGATCAAAAACCTAGGCCGATGGGCAGTGATATTAGCTAGAAATGTTAAAACCAGAGGGAAATTTAGCATATCTTTAACGTAAAAGTTTATGATTTAAGAAATTATAGCCAATATTTTGGCACTGTTGTTTTTTATTTGGGTGCCATATATGCAGAGACACTAACTTATGTTTATGCAATTTCTGTATATTAAAACATTAGATTGCAGAAATAGAGAGGCTTCAGCAGGCAAACATGGTTACTGGACCAGAGCTGAATGCTATACAAGCATTAGCTTCTCGCAATTTCTTTAGCCCAAATGTGATTGAGGGAGCAACTGCTTACTCCCATCCTGACAAGAAGATTCTCCATCTCGGGTAATTTTCTCTACCACTTTCTTATTTTAGACGTGAGATGGCTACATGACACAAAAAAATATAATTAAAATATAATACAATAAAAAAATATATAAACATAATATGAATATACAAAAATGTTAAAATTTATATAAATATTATAATTAACAAAAAATAACATGAATATAAAACAATATGCAATTGCATGATTAAATTCTCTGTTACATATTATTTTTACCCTATAATTTGTGATGAGACTAAGAATTGATCATTCTTTGCAGGTAGAGAGTTGGAGAAAACAAATATGGAAAATGGTGTTTTAATATATATAATAGTAAATAAAATAAGCATGCATTTGAACCAAATTTACAACTAGTGTGAAGTTCATGTGATGTAAAACTTGACTACTTGTTTCGTGCTTGTTTTTGGAGTATCATTTGACTTATTATTAAAACTCATATGTATGGACTTGTTTAATTTTGCTTATGAAACTGTTTTACTAGTTAAAGGCTACAAATGCCATAGAAACTATCATTATGTTATATAATTTCGTATTGAAAATTTTAGAGCTACATCTAAGCATTTGAACTCAATATATAATAAATGCATGTACTCTTTTTTTTTTATTTTTTGAAAGAGTTGAATTCAAATCATCATTGTCTTAATCGGCAATAGATTGCTTTTTTACAAAAATGATTAAAAATACATTTTACTACTTACAAATAATTTTGTTGCAACATTAAATAGTTTTTTTTTCTTTTTTTTTTTCTTGCAACACTAAATAGATGCTTGTAATACAACTATTTGCGACAAAATATAAAAGTTTTACCAAATATAAAAAAAAATAATGATAATAATAGCAAAATTAGCTAGCAGCCCAAGTCACAGCATGACTCCATCATATGTCATGCAAGCACAGTCACTGTGGTCATCATAATACCAGTTGTGCTTGATAATGACCATTATCGAAATGTTTACGTGTTAGAGAACTCTCTAAGCTCTGCCAGGCAGCCTGGAGGTCAGAGAATTCTCCGACGTACAATATGAAATGAAATTTTTTGGTTACAAAATATCAAGACCTTGTTTGTACTATCTCATTGTTTCCATAATTATATTTATCTTATTTATTTCTTGTTAAATTCATGTCTAAAAAGGCTTAGGAGCTTTCATAAAAAATCAGTTATGTTTCAACTAATAAACAAGACAATATTTTCGAGTTAAAATGATCCATAAACTTTTGCCACGATGTTGGTAAGAGTTCCATCAACTATTATTAATAATGGAATACTTTTTTAAAATGAATAACTAGAGAATTTAAAATATATATAATAAAATAAAAATAAAACTTTGCACTTTGTCAAAAATCTTTTGAGAGTATGAAAAGATTTTTATGAAAAGATTTTTTTTCTCAATATAAGAACCCGATTCATTCCTAAATAAAATTAATCATTTTTTTTTTTTTACAAAAAGAAGTATTATTAAATATAAAAAATTAAAACCAATTCTAATCGAGATATAGAAAACACATAATTAATAGATAACTAGCAACGAGCATTGTGGAGATGCTCTAATATTTCTCACATATAATCAATTCTCAAATCCAACTCTTTTTTTTTTTTTTTTTGGCTTTTAATTGCAAACTTTTAAAATTTATCTATTAAAAAATTTTAATTAATTTTTAAATTTTTATAAAAGAACAAATTTAATAGCTAGTTAATCATAACTAGCCAAAAAAAAAAATTGATATCCATCATTGCCAAAAAACTATAAGTCAAGCTAGCAATCGTTGCAACAAAAGTAGTGGTTGTGGTCCTCGTTATTCCCCATTTGTCTTAAGGCACTGGACATGGCTTTCACCGATGTAGCAGTGGTGGGGGCCCTGCTTAAGGAGTAGCCACCGTGGGGTTACTAGGGCACCAATTTGATGATCTTGGGTGGTGACTTCAAAGAGGAAAGGATTGGCTTTAAGCTTACATTTTCTATCGATCATTACTTGATTTGGTGTTGATAGACATGTTGGGGAGAGCACATATGCACGGAGGATTTTGAAAGCCATCAGGGTGTTGATGGTGACCTGTCGTTGTTTTAGATGATAATGCAATAGTTGGCCTGAAGTTGAGGACCCTCTGGCTATAGTGTAGGTTTCAATTTTAGCTGTTGCTATATTTATACTTAACTCTTCAACATTAATGAATTTGATTTATTTCATTACGTAGGGCATGCCTTACATTCTGAATATCTGAACTGTTTAATTTTACATATGCACACTCATAGGAGGGAAGCCATGTAGCTCGATTTTGCATATGCATGTTATGTAGCATTACAGGCATTGGTGAGGCCTTTGTCCTGGCTTTTGTTCACGTATAACAAGATAGAAATTCCACCTTTGGTAGATATTTTATTCGTGAATGATACATTGCATGTGTTTCTGTGGAGTAGTATAGAGTGATGTGGCCTCTCTGTAACTAAGACATCCAACTCCAAGTTGGAGAGCTAGTGTGACTTAGGTATTTTGATGTTGAAGGTTTAAAGAGATTGATGGAGGCCTAAAGGGGTGTTAGGCGTGTAACATGGTATTGCAAGGTGAGGGCACATGAGCGGATACATACAAAAAACAAAAAGAGAGCCTGAAAAGGCGTTGGGGGTGTGACATGGTGTCACAAGGCAAGCACATGTACACGGACGTGGACGAGAGAAAGGTTCTGAAAGATTGACGGAGCCTAAAAGGATAAGGGCCTGAAGAGGCGTTGGACGAGTGACACGGTGTCGCGAGCTGAGCATACATGCACGGATGCTTAAGAGAAACCTTGAAAAGGCTGACAAGGGCTTGAAGACTCGTTGGACATGGGAAACTAGGCGAACAAACATGTGTGGATGCGTCTGAAAGAGAGATTGAAAAGGCTGATAGGAACCTAAAGAGGCACTGGATGTGTGACATAATGTCACAAGGTGCTTAGACGTGCGCGGACGCGTACAGGAGAGAGAACCTAGAAGAGGCTGATCGGGGCCTAAAAAGGCATTGAATGTATGAAATATGTTGTGAGGAGAACAAACGTGTGTGGACTCGTACAAAAGAGAAAGCCTTAAAAGGTTGATGGAGATTGAAAATGCTGCTAGGGACACTGGGCATGTAACACGATGTCGCAAGGCAAGCACACGTGCGTCGACACATATAAGAGAGCATGTAGAGGCTGGTTGAGCCTAAAAAGTCTATAGGGGTGTCACAAGGCGCTGAGCATGTGACACAGTGTCTCGCGGCGAGAGCGCATACGCAGATGCATACTAGAGAGAAAGAGAACCTGAAAAGGCTGATAGGGGCTTGAAGAGGCACCGAACAAGTGATACTGTGTTACGAGGGAAGCACATGTATGCGAATGCAAAAGCGTACAATGGAGATAGCCTGAAACGGCTTATGAAGGCTTGAAGAGACACCGAGCATCTGACATAGTGTTGTGACACATGCGCGAATGTATATGAGAAAGACAGATGATAACTCTACGTAATAGAGTTATTTAGTTTATTATGTGAATTAAAATAGTTAAGTCTAAAAATTTTTTCGTAGATTTTATTTTTCTTAAGTTAATTTTAAATTAGCTTTATTTATTTTTATTTATGTTTAGTTACTTAGTTATTTAAGTGTTTTTCATATTTTTGTAGGCCCAAAACTTAGAAAAGTTTTTAAGGTGCAATTACTTAATCAAAAAGTAAAGTAAACTTAATTTGGTAGCTTCCAAAAATAAATTATTCAAGCTATTTGCATGCTAAGTTTCTACTTTTCAAGGTTTTGGCTATATATATGATTCTTAATATTATAAACAGATATGCTAGAGATATTCTATAGCTATAATTTTTCTCTAGTTTTCTAAAGGGGAGAGAGCAGCTATTAAGACTTTGGAAAAGCTTGAAGACCAAGACTTAGCAATTCTTAATTTTGTCTTTTTCTTAATCGTTTTATTTTTATTGTAATGTTTATGATGGTGAGACTTCAGTGTTTTATGTTTTATTTAATCAGCACGAATTAAATTTGATTTTTTAGGTTTACAATGGAACTCAACATGTAGTTTAGATTAGTTGAACATCTTTTCTTAGTTTAATGATATTTAAGTTGTTTGTTTAATCTTATTCTCCACATTTCTAGTTTATTAGCAACTAATTAGATTGTATTGGTAACCTTAATGAACTTAAAAAAGAGAATTTTGTGGTTAGACCTCGATTGAAGGACATATATTTCATATTTATTTATTAGGATAAATTAATATGCAAGTTAGATAAGAATATATGGGTATATTATATGTAACCAAATTAGAGTCTAACTTAATAAGTTTTTTTTTTTAATTCAATTTACATAAGAATATAGTAAATTGGTTAAGATAGATATTTTATAAGGTCATCGGAAGATACTTATAAATACATTAGAACTCTAGGTTGACAACTCATCGTCATTAATTAAGCTTAGAGGGTAAAATGGATTCAAATAAAGTGTAAAGAGAAGTTGTAATCTTAGGCTTTTCTTATTGATTAAGTAAAATCTATTTATTTTCTTCACTTTGCTATTTAGTTAATTTTAGTTTAATTTTAATTTTACAATATTTTAATTGGTTGTTTGGATAAAGTAAAAAAGTTTTTATAGTAGTAGTTATGAAATTTAGTATAATTCTTTGTGCGAATGATAATTTATTCTTCACTATATTGCTTGTTAACGATACGTGTATTTGCACGGTAATCTAACAACAGCAGAGCTTGAATATAAGGATTAGGTATTTCTAAAATTATAAGAGCTTGAACTTAGAATATGAAAAATAAGGATTGGGGTTCAACAATGGTACCTAATGCTTTTAAAGGTATTTCTAAGAGAAGATTAGGATCGAAAGATTACGACATTACGTTGTGTTTGGTTGGGCAGAATAGCCCTCATTCAGCCTTTATTCCATACGGCACAGTTTTGCCTTTGTTTATTTGAGCAAAGTTTGTTGAATAGCTCATTCTGATGAATGAGCTATTCAACAAATTCATGGAATAGCCATTCGTGGCTAGAGCTAAGAATGGATATTTCTCCCTCAGTCCTTCTTTTATTGAATAGAACAATTTTTTGACAAATTTATCCTTACACAAATGACTTCAAAGGAAGCAAAAATATCAAAGGAAAAATTATATCAAAATCATCCTAAAAGAGATCCAACATAAAAGGGAAGGAAAATAGAAAAATAGAGAGAAAAACTTTCTCTCTCTTTGAGTTTATGTCATTTACATAGCAATTTGGGCTCTACACTTCATGGGGAGGAAGAGGACAACACGACGAGAAACATGTCAAAAATTCGAGACATTTGGGAGCGACGAAAAAGGAAGCAAACAGAAGTGGAAGTCACGGCAAAAATTTATAGATCTACATTTATCCGGATATTTTTGAAAGAAACAAAGTAAAGAATAAGAAAGAAGAGATTAAAAGGAACATTTTGATGGGAAATGGAAAAATTATGGCTTTAACGGCAAAGATGGTCGGTGGCTGGTAGTGGCAGTCATAGTAGCCTGAAACTGGGCTTGGTTCGACATGAAGAAAATGGGGGTGAGAGAGAAGATGAGAGTAAAATGACAGAAAAATAGGTTTTTATTTGTTATACGAAAAGTAATATTAAATATTTTATAATTAATTTTTATTTCTAGATTATATAAATATTTATATAATTTATTATATTAAATATTCTTTATCTAAACCGCAACTAATTTTATATTTATTATAAAATATTTTATATTTAAATATTTTATATAAAATATATTTATATATTAAATAATATTATTTACATATTATTCTAAATAATATTTTGAAAGTATAATTATTAAAATATTTATGGATATTATTTTTTTATGAAAATATTTTTAAACAATTTATTAATTTATTTTTTTGGATAATTAATTCATGTTTATAATTTATTATTAAACATAATTAGTTTAAATTTATATAAATATTTTATAATTATATAAATCAAATAGTATGTATTTAACTTAGGGTTAATAATGTCATTTTACACTTATTCCTTTAGTATTCTTTAGTATCATTTATTCAACCAAACAATGTAATATTATTACTTGAAAACAATATAATATCTATTACTTTTCTATTCTATTTTCACTGAATAGCTATTCTATTCGTCCTCTATCTTATTCAACGAACCAAACATAACCTTAGTGTTTAGGGGTTTTCGACTAGGATATTTCTAGAGTTTTTCTATAGAAACATATTCCTAAGGGTAATTATGATGTGTCTTGGTATCTACATTTTGTTAGAATTTGTGTTTGATTGGGAGTTGGTGCTACTACGAGCACTAAAGCTTTTTAATGGAGCTTGTTTAGTGATCTTTATTATTTGAAATTATTTCATAAAGTCATTGTACGTTCATGTTCATTATGTATGGCATTTAAAAGTGTTTATATCATTGTGCACTGCAATATTTTAACGAGACGGGTTGGGCTGTCCCCAACATAGCCATCTTTGTCAATCATTGTTGCTTTAGGGCTTAGAACTATGGGGATACTTTCCAAGCATTTGATTTCCCCTATCATCTTGGAATTGCTGTTCTTTGGAAAATGTTGGCTTATTTTTTGTGGACGTTGTTTCTTCACAGTTCCTTAGTTATCAATGCTTTGTCATCATTTCTTTTCCTAACTATTTTCTAATTGGGCGTTTATGGAGCCATCGTAGTGATGAAGATCTTGCTGCAACCTTTTTTATCAAGTTTTTCATCCTTAAGGTAACTATGATGTGTGTCATAGCATCCTTATTTTGTTGGAATTTGTGTCTGATTGGGTGGTTGGTGCGGTTGTGAGCACTAGAGCTTTTTAATGGAGCTTATTTATTGGTCTTTATTATACTAAAGGATTTTATAAAAGTTGTTGTATGTTCGTGTTCATCATATATAATATTTACAAGTGTTTCCATTGTCGTAGAGTATAATATTTAAACAAGATGGGTAAGGTTACCCCTTAATATAGCTATATTTATTGATTATTGTCCCTTGAGGGCTCGGATTTATGGTGATACTTTCAAAGCATTTGATTTCATCCATCTTCCTAGAGTAATCGTTTGTTGGATAATGTTGGCGAGCTTTATTGTAGACCTTGTTACCCCTAATTCTTTGGTTGTTTATGCTTTGTTATCATTTTCATTGCTAGCTATTTGCTAATTGGAGGTTTATGGAGTCATCTGAATGATGAAGATCCTACTACAACCTTTTCTTTAGGGTTTTCCTCCTTAGCTTTAGAGTTTAAGAGTTGGTTAGATATGTTTGGATTTAAGCTTGCCACTTAGGGCGAGGTGATGTGTCGACTTACGATGAAGGGAATTCCTGCTATGCTCTTGGCTTTCCTTCTGTGTATTAGGTGTCCATTTACCAGATGGCCTTAGATAATAAGTTTTGGTGAGCCTTGTTCAATTATTCTGTTGGTCTTCTTTCTCTAACCATAGGGTCATGCATTAGTTATTTGAACTCCATGGATGTCGTGCTCTAGCTGTGTGAACTCCTTGGAGTTGGCTGAGCCTTTCCACCTTTTAGGCATGACAAGAAAAGCTCTCTTTTTTCTTATTTAAGTGTAGGGTAGGAATAGTCTGGAGACAATAATGGTTATAGAGTGTGTCGGCTTTGTTATGTGTTGCCCATTCCATGTTTACTTCCATGACTCCTTGCCCTTTTGAAGTGGCCTTTCTTGGAATTGGTTCTAGCAACAAAAAGGCAGGGGTGACATAGGTTTGAAGTAGTTCCTTGTCAGGGAAGGTGATTGAGGAAAGATGTGACTATCATTATGATCATGAGTTGCAATACGGTCATAATTATCATATTGTTGTCATATTTAACCACGCTAGTGCATGTATTGCAACAAGTAATGTAGTGATAAAATAGAGCGTCGACCATACAAGGAATTATACCAAATTTGTTAAGTACTAAAATAAAAATAACTGAATATTATCCAAAAAAACAATTAAAAATTATAAAATGAAAAACTAAATAAGTCTAAGTCTTAGGTCGAGTTTTGTTATTTTATTCTATTTTTCAGTAAAACTAAAGTTTTTAAAAAATCAAGGCAATATCTTTGAATTTAGATGGTATTGGGATGTCTCCCAGCATATGGGAACAGTTTCAAGGATTATTTTAATAACGAGATACCTTTTTAAAAATGGGTAAAATCAAGATTTCGGATTTCATAGAATAAAACTTCGTATTTCTTCAGCTTCATCCGGTAGGGTATGAATGAAATTTTTATTTTAAAAATATTAAAAACTAGATTTTCTCAAATAGAATATTAAATTTAGCTTAAGAAATTTTTGAAATATAGGAATTATAATTAAATTTTGAATACCAAAACCAAATGAGATCGAGATTTAAGTTAACATATAATTAGAAGGTACTAATTTTCGGGTGCCATGAAAGAGATTAATCTTTACTCATGATTGTAACCAACTCCTAGATCCTTTGATGTGATATTTGGTATTAAAATAAATCTTGGAGTTTATTTTCGAGAGTTTTGTAACCCTAAAAAATTACAAACTCTGATAGGTGACTAATCTCACCTAGCCAAAATAGTGGTGGCAACTCCTAGTTAAATGGTCGTTTCGTGGCATTTATTTAATATGAAGACAAGCAAGCAATTTGTTCTGGCTACTCGAAAAAGGAAAAATAGAGAAATGGGGGATTTTCCCATCTTTTAAGTTCAACACTATAGGATGTGTATCCTGGCACATTGTGAAAACAATCAAAAGAAAAGATATATAACAATTAGTCTCAATAGGGTAAACTAAGGACATATATATATATATATATATAGGTTAATCTTAGAAAAGCTCAAATGATCCAAAGATGACCTAAACCATCTCCTCAACTTAGTGTCATATAGGATTTTGCCTTAAGAGAGAATCAAACAAATGTTACGCTTCTAGATATAATTGCAATTCACATCAACATAAAACGATCTTCAAATAAGCAATAAAAAACTAACTAAGAGATCAAGTGCTTAAAATTTTTTGGGAACCACATCCTAACATGAAATTAAGAAAAGAATTTAACATAAACTCAAATCATGCACTTGCTTTCCTAATCATCAAGATAGATCAATAATTAATTCTCATTATTGGATTAAGGTTTCCTTGTAATAGGCATAAAATATCTCTCAAGTATAAGATGCCCTAAACACGTAAAACAAATTAGACTCTTAAAACAGAATTATAGAAAAAATAAAATGAAATAAAAAACCTAAAAATAAAAAAAATGCAAAACAAACTAACATAAATTAATTTGACACAAAAATAATGAAGACCTCACCATTTAACTTGAAACAAACGTTGTCCTCAATGTTTATAAATAAAGAGAGAAAGAATAAGAAGACTCCTCTTTCGATGAAAAAAACTTAGGAAAAGCTCTAATAATCCTCATCGACCTCATAATGTTTGCCAAGGTTGGTGGAAGGCTGCAAAAGAAAACTAATAAGAACAACAACAACAACAACAATAACAATAACAAATAAAGAAAAAATATTTACAACTTGAGTTGCCTCCCAAGAAGCACTTGAATTGTAATAGGACTATTTTCACAGATATCTTGGATATGTTAGATTGCAATAGGACTTTTGATGACCAAATTCTCATTTCAAAAATGTTTGAAATGTTGCCTACTCAAGTTGAACTTCTTTGGCCATCTTTTGTCAGAAATTAATCATCCTAATGCCTTTTTATATTCCCTTAAATGCTTACGCATAGGCTTATGCTCTATTAAAGGTAGTTTTTCAATAAAAATCATTAAAGATGACGTTGTAGTAGCTGAAAACGTTAATGGCTCAAATTAGGGAGTAGAACTAATCGAACGTGATTATGCCTCCAACAATTTTGAACACCCAACAAAGTCAATGTTATCACATTAAAAAGTAAAAATGAAAGATGCCTTAAATGGATTGGTGGAATAACTTTCTATAAATACCTTGTTTGGATGCACTCTCCACCACATTGACTACATAATACTCATCAAATTCTTTTAGAAAGGTTATGGCGGAATGGACTAAGTCTTTTTTGCTTGGATCTTTTCATCATATTTATCACTCACTATTTCTTTCTCAAGGTTGATTGACAGTTCTAGGTCTTCAATATCATTTTCTATCTCTTTATCATTCATAAGATTTGTCTTAATGTCACTTGGTAAAGTTTCTTGAGAAATGTTGTTGATAACATTTGCAAGCTTGCTCGTTTATGCCTCTTGATCCCAAAGTAATTATGTTTGATCTTTGAAGGATAACATTTAATTTTTTGAGGGATGCCACTTCATTTTGATGGAGAGTATCTAAATTCACCATATATTGCATAACTAACTCTTCTAATAAAGTTTTCTTTTCTATGATAGGAACTTGGGCTTGTGCTGGAAAACCCTAATGAAAGGGTGGCTCGACTACGAAGGCCATTTATAGTTGCCCCTAGAAAAATTTGAGTGGTCACTCCAATCTAAGTGATAGTTGTTAGAATAATGATTATTTTGATGCATATTGTAGTTTCCAAACATATTGCTTTATTTTATGATTGATTGGGCAAAAACCACGATGGTGTCCTCACATTCATAATTCATAAGTTACAAATGAGTTTTGCTTCTTTATTAAGTGAGCACTCCAATCTGGATGGTAGTTGTTGGAATAAAGATTGTTTTGCTTCATATTATAATTTCCAACATATTGAATGGATTCATCATAAACTATGCAATGATCACTAGTTTGTCCATCCCCATGTAATTTGCAAGTCATGGACTAGTTTTAGATAGTACGTGCTTTTTCCAATGTTAAGCTTCTCAAAAAGTGCAACCAATTGTGCAAATATGACATTGATTGCATTCCATTGTTCAATTTCCTTAGCAAACTATTGATAATTAAGACTAGATTACTTGGTATTAATACTAATAAAAATAGTAAAACAATTCCCTCACTATGGTGTCAAAAATTTATTGTCGAATTTGACCATCCAATTGCACTTATCTCAACATGTAAATATAGTCATAAAGTAGAGTGTTGATCCTATGAAAAATTAATATAAATTTGTTAAGTACTAAAATTAAATGAACTTAATCTTATTAAAAAAATTAAAATTATAAGCTAAAAACTAAAAACTAAATAAAAAATAATAATCAAATAAATAATTAATGATAAAAATTTAAGATTATAATTTTTTTAATATTTTATTCGAATAAAATTTTACTCTCTTAACTTGATTAATAAAAATAAATTATTAACTTAAAATTTATAATTTATTTATAAATATCTTTCAATAATCGTATCAGCCCTCAAGAGAGGATGCAAGACTAGGAAAGCTCGGAAAGAATCTACAAAGATGAGCATTAGGGTCCAAGGCTGTCAAAGGTGAACCAACGTGTGTCCCAACGCTGAAGTGTATTTCAGAAAGGTTGGACAGAACTCGAAGTAGAAACTAGATAAGGAATTTCATATAGGCTTTACTGAAATGAGGCTATTTATACTTGTTTTTGGCAATTTACCGAGTGCCTCGTGTCACCTCTAATGGATCATAGGTGTTTTAGGGGGACGGGAGACTTTACCCTGTAGCTTGAACTCCCATGTGATTTCTGTCTTGTTAAGCGTAATCACTTACTTGTCAACTAAGGTGACCACTGAAAGACTACAGGGCGACCATGTGTCGTCCTTGATATTGACGAGGTTTTTGCTGGTTAGGCCCTGCTTTGGGCCATATGCGTGGTGGGCTTAACAGTACCAAATATTGGAATCAGTGCGTATTGGTAGTCTTTGTTTTGCTTGCTTAAAAATGACACCAAAACAAATGCAGAAGTTCACAAAGACGGCCTTCTTTCATTCTCCTTTCTTACAGTATTGAATAGATTTATAAATGAAAACAAAGTGTAAAAAACTCCTTACTATCGCTTTTGTTCTCGTTTATTCTTAATCTTGTTTCTTTATTAATTTTTTTTTTTGTCAAAAGTAAAGTAATTATGCGTTAATACGTGAGGCTTAAATAACTAACACGCATGAATTTTAAAATTGCTAGAAAAATATTAAAATAACCGATTCGTTGTATCTTATATGGAACATGCGTTAATATTCGAGGCTTAGATACCTAGCAAGCAATAATCTTAAAATTGTTTAAGAAAACAGGGAGTCAACTAGCT
>JBBYHM010000020.1:1796760-1815514 GCA_038381775.1 Adansonia rubrostipa | reverse complement strand
GAACTAAAATTTTTTTCGAGCCAAACGGGGCCAAATTCGTGCCTAGCTTAGAATTTAAAATTACGTAAAAGTGATTATATTTAACATAAAATAAAAAAATTGATATAAACTATACTTAAACCCGAACCCGAACCCGAATTGACCCGAACCCGAAAGAACCCGAACTCGAATAGACCCGAACTCGAATCAGCCCGAACCCGAAAAAATTCAAACCCAAAATGACCTGTCCCGAACCCGCCCAATTGCCACCTTTAGGGAGGAGTGGGGAACTTTTTGAATAATTATCGAGCCTTAAGTGATTTAATAGGTTAAAATTTTTATATTGGACTTCGTATCCCAAATTTGACATTTTCTTAGCTTGCATAATTCCTAAAAACAAAACTTAAAAAAAAGAAAAAAGAAAAAAAGTGAGTAACAGCATAAAAAAGTAGGAGCTCAAGAATCCGAAAAGAGCTTCAATAGTTTTCATCTTTCAACTTCATAAAAATTGATTCCCAACCCAAAGTCTCTTATATTCTAGTAGGTAAAAAGACTTACAATTACTAAGAAATAAAATTTGGCTTTAAAAAAAATACCGGGAATGTGCAACACATTATCTTTATAAGGCCTGAAATAAGAGGACGTTAAGGGTGCTAAAATATAAATTCTATATTTGTCAATATCACCTCTTAGAGATTACTTGTATAAATCAACTGACCTAAAAACCAAGCTCAGTATGTGCGGCACAATTTTCCGACTCAGCTTGAAAAACTGACAATAGCAGTAAGTTAGAAAGTCCTGGAGTATTTCCTGATTTCGTACATGATTGATGATATGGATACAAGATCTTTGTTGAGGGCAGTACCGCCATTGATCCTCTTTATGCAATCCGAAAGCCTGGTATAGTAAAGCAGCAGCTGAGTCAATGCAGCCCTTAAGATTTCCATCCCACACAAAAAGTTACTGAAGGACGTGATCACATCTTTGTGCATCAGTTCTATTGCACCCTTCCATCTGCTGGCAAAATCCTTGACTATCGGCTCCACTTCGGCAACAGTTATAGGCCTTTCAGAGCTAGCATTAGGATCCTCCGCTGACAAAATAACATCCACATGAGTCATGTCTCGTAATAAAGGATGCAAATGAGTCAAGTCTAGTCATCAGTCACTTTGATTTAATTATGAAAATACGCAGTCTCAACTAACTCACAATCAAGTTGAGTTTGAGTAATTGAGCAAGTTTGTCATTTAATGCTTAATTTGAGTGATTCACAAGTCTAATCAATTTTTTTTTTTTTTTTGTTTTTACTTTCTTTAATATAACCAATATATTTTATGTTTAATATGCAAATATTCGAGCTAGGAGCTCAATTTTAGTTTGATGTCGATCTCACCTAATCAGTTGAGGTCAAGTAATTGGAGTACGTTTCTAATTGCGCTAGCTAGGCTTCTATGAGTACAATTATGCTCAAACTAAGCCTCTACTTTCAAGTTTTCTATTCTGTTAGGACCCAAGTTTTTATTCAGGCAACTTCACTCAATTACACTCACACTCAAAAGCATTTGAAAGAATCTGTAACAAAGAGATCTACTTGGAATACTTACAGGCTCGAGTCTTCACAAACTTTATCAAATCACTAAAATGCTCCACTAGCAGTTCCTCCTGCACGGTGAATGGATGAAGTGAGGATACAGTGCTCATATAAAGGTGGAGACAGAAGTGTGACACCACCCATAGGATAATGATAAGAGCAATCTCTACTCCATAACCAAAGTTCAGCCCTCTTCCTTTCATCCCACTGTGTATCCCATGTATCCTAGAACTTATCCTAAAACCTCGTGTGATTTGAAACTAAAACGCAAATAGGCCCTTTACCAATAGGTAGAGATGACAAAAAGGTAGATTTCGGCATTTTGTATTCAAGTCATTTTGGGTCCAAGTGGTTTAAGGTTTGAACTCTTTTGGTTTGGGGTCATTTCTAATTCAGTTCATTCTTGGTTCGGGCCCTATTACATTTACGTCAAGCTAGTCAGGTTACTTTTCATTTCACGAAAGATGTAGTCATTTCAGCATGCTTTTCAAGTTCGAGTCCAAACTGAGTTGGATTTTTTGGGTTTGGATCATTTCACGTTCAGATAATTTGGGATCAGATTATTCAAGTTTGGACCAGCTCAGCTTCGGGTTCTCTCAAGTTCAGGCCTTTAACTTTTTTTGTCAAATCGGGTTCTGGTTCATTTTGCCACCTCTACCAACAAGCATATGGTTGTTCCCATAAGCGACATACATGCAGGTTTGACACAATCAAAACCTGCATATTGCCACAATAGTTCTTTTGAACCATAGACCAAGAGATGGAACCAGTTGCTACTATCAGGTAAGAATCTAATGACAGTTCTACACGGTAAAATTTTCAAACAGAGGGATCATTTTAGAAAAGTGAATCTCTAGCAATAAGTAATAACTGATAATGGTCTTAAATATGCAGTTCGATAAATGAAAAAGTACGTATGTTAACTAAAGACTAAAGTTTTAACTATGATAACGTTCTGACACAAATAAAAGAGGGTAATCATAGCAAGCACACTCCAACCACTGACAACTGATCACTTACCACAAATAATCCTGTGTTGCTCTTTAGCAGCTCCTCAAAGTGCAGTTGAATTTTCCCGCCTTCAGGACCAGCTTCCTGGATTCCAATAACAAAAGTTGAAGAAAGAAATCAAAGGAGTTAAGGTATTGCAGCTATTTGACATCAAATACAAACAGATATTCACTTCTTTCAAGCGATTAACATTCAAAGCAAAAGAATTCAACCAGAATTTTAATGTTCAGCCGTGATGGATTCAACCTCTCTGTAACATTATAGATGAAGATTAAGTATAACAAGAAACAAGAGTTGAGAACCAATATTTACCTTCAGTACTGCAATTGTCATGTCACAGTTGTTTATAAGAAACACAATTTGTAATTTTGGTTTTGAAAACATTTTTGC
Source organism: Adansonia rubrostipa (assembly GCA_038381775.1). Taxonomy (NCBI): domain Eukaryota; kingdom Viridiplantae; phylum Streptophyta; class Magnoliopsida; order Malvales; family Malvaceae; genus Adansonia; species Adansonia rubrostipa. Next base: position 1,812,543 of record JBBYHM010000020.1, on the reverse strand, counting down.
AAGCTTCATAAGGAGGTCATCAATAGCCATTCTCAATCGCTCCATATTCAATTCAAGCTGCATATTTTGAGGGCAAATATTTCAGATGATTAGGCTCACCAAAAGACTCATAATACTACAATTTATGACGAATTCTAATGTCTCTAACCTGCCCGTCTCCATATTCAACATTGAGATGAATAAGAGAAGCTGTAAATTCAGCATAACGCCTCATGACATAATGAGGATGAATATCATCTTCCCATAACAACTTCACATTTGCATTTCTCAAACTGCCAAGGTGCAAGTCAAATACCATCTTAAAACGAGGCCAGAGAGAAATGTTAACCTGTTCAGATCCAGTTGATGCTTAGCTTTAGGATCAAATTTGACATCATAAAAACTTAAGGTAACTACAACTATTGCAACAGAAGTCAATGGTGCATTATGAAACAAACACTTCCATCTGCTAGCCACAAATACAAGTTCCACAGTAATTCCTCTTCCCTCATTTTTTTTTTTTTCAATTATGGTAAAAAAATACTTTCAGTTACGTTTTGATATCACAATGTTCAATATGTGCCTTAACATAAAGTCCCATGTGAACCCTGAGGGCCCCTTAAGGATGGCCAAGGCATTAGAGGCATGGAATATGAAAAAGCATAAAAAATATAGAAGCTATTTTCTGTGAATACCATCAGAAGATAACAGACCTTGTCTAGATATGAATCCAAGCATGGAATCCTTCGCCGAGACATAATAAGCTAGAAAGGAAAAGTAAAATATCAGAATTGGAAATTAAAAGCAGTACATCAAAGGACAGATAAAAATTAGAAGGTAAAGCTTAAACCGATCAGAGAACAAGCTGCAAAAAGATTAAACCTCACTAACTATATAATGGATTCAAGTTCAGATGGATCAAAGTCACTAAGCATAAGAAAATTATTATACATACTACAAATCACCAAAGGTTATCCAAATCAAGACAACAAAACAGGGAAGGGGAGGGAGGACAGAACGCAAAGTTTGATTCATAGTGTGCCTAAACCTAAATGAATGAATGATGAATGAGTTGCAACTGTACAAATTTGCAGTCAGGCAGCATTAAGCATTGAATTAGAGAGGCAAAAAAAATTTAAAAAAGAACTGTTATGGTGGACATACTAAGATGGACCCTAGATCAAACAAGAAATATTTTGCTTTGCACTTATACAAGCCATGGTTTCTTTAATCACTAAGCAGCACATTTAAATTTGCTTTGCACTAATACAAGCCATGGTTTTCTTTAATCACTAAGCAGCACATCTTAGACATACCAAGATGGACCCTAGATCAGACAAGAAATATTTTGCTTTGAACTTATACAAGCCATGGTTTTCTTTAATCACTAAGCAGCACATGTAAATTTTCCCTATTATAGCTACCAGAAATGTATACATTCAAACATACGCAAGTCAAACCCAGTTTATTAGAACATTCATGAATCCCTTGACATAAATAAAACTTAATCATGCAGTCATCCAAGCAGTCAATGCATTGCAAGTAGCATAGGAGTCTCCTATAACTGTACGCACAGCGCGAAGGCTTTAAACACAATGATTAGATCCAAACACAAAAAATTGCTAGAAGAGAATGATGAATATAAGACAACTTGAACCAATCACCTGGTGCTGGTGTACTATGCGTATCATAAGCATTAGGCCAATAGCATCATAACAATTTGGGAGGATAGAATTGAAATGTTCATCAATGACAGCAAAAGGACCTGAAGATAACATTTACAGTTGAGAAGTCATTAGAAACCTCCGTGACCATGAAGGTATGAATGATCTTAATGCTATGTCTTTTTCTAGCTTCCAACAATAGATCAATTTTTTTTAGCTCCTACAAGCGTGACGAATTTCCACTTGTTGAATATCATAAGCTAACATAAGTCTTCAAGATCACTGAAAAGCCCTATACATCTGACAACTGCTGCTCATATTGGATTGTAAACAACATAAAACTACAGCATAATTGTCCATGTAAGTGTAACAATAATCCTAGTCATACAGGTGACAAGTTGCAATTTACCAGCAAATATTTCATAAAAAATAGACTCCTCCCCAAAGAACTCATCACAAAAAAGGTACCTGCACATTGAGAAAGGGTAAAAAAGGAATATATTAACGATGCATATAACTCTGGACGTAAAATAGATAACAGCCAAACAAAGCAAGGAGTAAAGGGTACTCAGAAGTTGCTGTGTCCATAAGCAGCTTGTGTAAGCTCCGGAAGAGGACCTCATAAGGATACTTTAAAGAGCTGGCCTCTGCAATATGTGGAATAAGCGCAGGTTGATCAATTTCCTGAAAAACAATGTAAACCATGGAGTCAATCCAAACAGAAGATCTAAGAGTTAAAACACAAATAACCATGGCTATTAATCAATTTCCTGAAGCCAATCAATTTAAATCATGTGCTTGGGCTCTCAAATCAAGGACATATGAATCTAGAAGCAATACATACCATGTTACTTGGACTCGGGGTTGCGGGTTGGATACAAGTATGTGTCTAAAATGGGTATGCTAAATTTTTTCTAAGTTTTTCCATATATTTGGGGGCTCAAACCCTCATACCCATGTCCGAATATGAGTTGGAAACGGGTGTTCAGACACGAATACTTAAGGAAAAAGTTGGAGTAACATAGCACACCAATATTACATCTAACATGTAGGTTTCTAATCTTCAACAGCTTTAGGTTAAATCCTGGCTTAATTAGATGTAGAATCTAGGTCAAAACTTAGCCCACGGGAGGTAAGCAATCTATGTAGCATGACAAGATTTAGCCTAAACCTAATTTTTTGCATGACTCTAAAGCCACTGTTGCCAAGTATCCAGATTTGCCCACCGGTGCATGAAGTTAGCACATCAAATATGGCTAAGGATTTTTGAAAGCCTCTCTAAGGTTCTACCTGGGACAATAATTAAAGGAACAAAGATAAGTTTCAACTGTTTTCAGAGAATCCATGATACACATGATCTTCCCACATACTTACCTAAAACAAGGAAGATAAAATTTCCTGATAAATTCTTTATTATAGTCTCACATTGTTTGGTGCCCACCTATTCAATCCACGTGATTCAAATTGGAAGGAAATCTCTTACCTATGTCCATTTTCATGAAACCAAAATCAAATAAGAAAAGGCATCTATGGACTGTTGTCTTATGCAATAGGAACAAGCTCAGAAATATATTTTCTAATTTTCTTCTTGGACTGACAATTTTACTAAGTGCAAGACCCATATACCATATACAACCAAAGGATTAGAAGAAGAAACTAGACAAACAGCCAGAAAGATAAATAACCATCAAATACTTCATCTCCTGCAAACCAAAATCCTTCAAATGCTTAGCAATTCCTCTCCACCATAATTTCCTCACGGAGCGAAGTTAATGAACTTGTAGTTACATTTCTAATAAACCACAATAACCCCCAATGCACTCAAAAGCTCATGAATACTTCTCCCCAGCTACACGAGAGAAAGTAAGCAATCTGCTCACTTCATATTACCTTCCACATAAGCACCAATAAGTAAGCTTACTTTTCTCAATCAACTTGGAATGAGCTAGTATTTACCAATAAGTAAGCTTGCTTTTCTCACTCAACTTGGAATGAGCTAGGATCCAGCTATCCACAAAAATCCACACAAAAGGGAGGCAGCATGGAGAAAGGAAGAGTAAGCTCCGAAGGATTTGGGCAGTAACTCTTAAATTTAATGAACTGAGTGTTAGCTATATACAAGATGAGAATAATTCATCTTTGACAACTCTAGGCTCTAAAAATGGACTCTTACACTAACCAGTCCAATACACCATCTTCATTGTGAAAGTGAAACTGATTTAAAAATATATATATTCAAAAAAAAAAAAAAAGAATACATGCTGACAGGCCTAGTGAAAAGAAAGCCATTTCGAAAACTACAATAAAGCCTAAATTCATGTGCATTCACAAACATGCAAATGAGAGAGCAAGTAAAAGAAAAAGAAATAGAAAAAGAATGCATTGTTAGGAGTCATTTTGAGTTATGAACACGATAGTTGCGGATGATAAACCATGTAAAGCACTTTTATATCTATAGCATCAGGTGGATTTATCTTAAATCAGAGAAGAAAAAAAAAAAAAAAACCTTTACATCTAAACAATAACAAGCAAATTCAAATTCTTATATCATATTCAAAAATTGGTTATGCAAGCATAAGTCTGCTATGAAAACTTTCTAGGAGAATCATTGGAAAGGGAAGCGACAGAGTGATTGATGCTCAAAAATTTGCAATTGAAAATTGTTCATTGAATGGCTTATTAATAAACTAATCACAAACTATTAAATATATGACATATATAACCAGGTTGACTGTCAGGAAACCTTTAAAACATTTAGTCTCTCCCCCAATGCAAAAACAGCAGAACGATTTTTCAGTGGCTCTCTTCCTCTTGAGAAAAGACTAGTGCTTCTGGTCTCCACACCAATCAAATCATTAGATGTCGCAATATCTAACTGTAATTTCTCCAACGCTTGAATATAAGCTCGGAAATGCGCACTTAGAACCTGTAGAAGGTGCAAAATCATTCAAAACATAAAAAAAAAAAAACACTTGTACCATGGTATCTCAGATATTAGTATCCTCATCTTTTACAACATGCAAACTGAGTAAGCTATTAACTACAGTCGTCTGATACACATGCAACAACAGTAAGCGCAAAGGAGTAAATGTGACAAGTAGATTGACAAAAACTAAACTTTGATAATACAGCTGCCACCATAAACATCCAAGTTACTTATTAGGTAAAGGGGGTAAGCTTTCCAGTCTCTGTATGTGTGTGTGTGTGTGCGCGCGTGTGAGAGAGAGAGAGAGAGAGAGAGAGAGAGGAGAGGGGTTGAAGAACTAAATCAGTCTTCTACTCCAGTCCTAATCAAAGCTTGAGTCTAGCTACGTGGTTAACTTCAAAAAGGAAACATTGCAGCAAAACCCTTCTCTTTTTTCACATGCTAAAGCGAGTGCATGCTTACCAGTCAGTCTTGTTCATTACATAATAGCCAATAAAGTTTAATTTGATTGAAAGCTTGTTAGGCCACACCAAAGTACCTCAGCTCAGAGAAACAGGGTGCCAATAGGGCACACGGCCTCATTAACAACAGGGTACAACAAAGAAGGCCCTAACCACTATGAAATCAAGTAATGGCCAATATATCACGTGTTTCTTCTTTCCTCACTGGTGATTATGGGGCAACATCCAGTGAAAAAAAAAAAAAAAAAAGAAAACATCGAGATTGAATGAAGTGAGGGAAGAGCATCCAAAGTGAGAAGGTCAGTTACAACACAAGTACTCCAGAAAACAGGTATGAGGCTTATGACAAAGCTCTCAATTTCTAAGTTGGTTGAGCCACCAGAGTTCTAATATATGAAGCAACTACCTCCAGATAAAATTTAAAAAAAAAAAAAAAAAAGAAAAAAGGAACAGCCTAAACTAATACCAAAGAGAAAAGGATACATATGCTTTCGTCATGAACAAGAAAAAAAAATGTGGTTTAGTCTTTTTAGGGCTTCAAAATCTCAATTAAACATACAGAAAATTGACATTTAGGTAGGAAATAAAGCTGGTATTTTGTCTTAAATCTTCTCAATTATTGCCAAGAAAAATCACTTGGCAGACCACCCTCTAATTCTGGATGATTTTGGGGTGAAATTTAAAAATTTAAGTGTCATGAGAATAACAATTATTATATGGGTCCATTATACCACATCAATTATAGCTGCAAAAATCACGAGAGAACACATACTTAAAAATAGTCATATCAGCATAAGTTAACTGAACTCACTCTCAATATTAATGAATCTGGCAAAGTTACTGTTATTAAGTTGTGGGTTTATTTAGGTCGACATGTCAATTTTTAATGGCATGTTACATCCTAATTTGTTGGAAACTGTAGCAGGAACCAGGAATGGTTCTCCACAAGGGAAGGCAAAATTAGCATACTAAATAAAGTTGCACGATGAAACTTCTAAAGGAAAGCGAGGGAATAGAAGCAAACATGTAACAACAAATAAAAAGAGAACAAGTAACAAGTATTTACATGCAATGCATGAAAATGCTCATTTTTTTCATGCAATGCATGTAACAACAAATGTTAGTTAAGCTTATCATTTATTCCTTTCTTGTTTGGCCAAGTTCATCTCTTATCCTTCACATGACAAAGATAAGAACATTGAGAGAAATCAAAGCTCTAAAGCCTTCACCTTATTCATTGTGTCAATGTAAGCTGCACGAACTTCAATGTGCACCTCCTTGCTATGCTCTTTGAGGAAGGAAACGACATACCTAAATTCCATGTTATTGTCCATCAGATTATGGCAAACATGTCCTTTATGATACATATATATTTATATATTTATATATATATATATATAAAGCTAAGCAACTAGTAGAATTCACGCAAAATGTAAAAATGAAAGCAGACTACATTGTGAGATATATGGAGTAACGTTGAAGCAAAAATATCATCCAACTCAGCTTACTAAATGTTACGCAAATGATATTAATATAGCCTAAAAAAAACTTCCTACTAACAGGTCAACAACAAAATGACTGCTCGTTGGTGTGCAAGGATGCATCAATATGGTTTGTAGGCCATGGTTGTTGGTACCGTACCAGTATCGACACTAATGGCTGATACATACCAGTTTTCAACTAAACTGGTACCGGTAACCTTAAGTACCATTCTGATTTTGGTACCAGCTTATTTCGGTTGTACCGGCTGAAAATAGTTGCATCAGCTGATACATAATATAAGCTTTTAAAGAAAAATTAGACTGAAATTGTAAACTTGATGAATTAGACATAATTATCTAAATTTGATGAATATTAAACAAACTTACTCATAAATTTGATAAATAATAAACATTATTATTCATAAATTTAACAGTCATTAAATTTTCCGCCTTACTACTTAGATAGATATCGATCTTCTTATATTTGTTGAAGTTTTTTAAAACACTATACATAATTGATGAGTTTTTGATATATAAAATTTATTTAATTTTATTTATTTCATATTTGAAAATATTTTTCACGTATATATATAAACTAAAAATGCCAAAAATCCAATAAACCCGAAACGGTACACTGAAACACACCGGTATAATATGTACCAGGTCCAAAACAAAAATGGTACGTTCACCTGTATGGTGCTGACCACTTTGCTGTAGGCATATGAGATGCATGCAATTGGCGCTTAGGTACATGTCAGAGTGGGAATGTAGCCAAAAAGCTTCTTACGCAGTTAAAATTCAATAGGCGAAAACGAGCAATAAAAGAGCCAAATATAGCCATTTGGGAGTTAGTGACAAGCTAAATACTTTTAACTTTTTATATCCAACCTAGAACCAACAATCTAAAACCATTTGACTACTGGTTTTAGGTTGGATTAGCCCATTATAGGATTTGATATGATATCAGTAAGGCATGGGCCTTGTTTGTTAGCCCAGTGTGATAGGCTTGCTATAGCAACAAAAAGTGAAGCCGGTATCACACAATAGGCCCATTATACGTACACGTTAATACATGCCAATTGGCTTTTGGTTTAATGAAATTATTCAATTTGATGAAGTGTCTTAGAATTGATGAAAATTCTTAGAATATAATGGTCTTCCTTAAAATTCAGATACCGATAAAGATTGGGCATCACAGTGCTGAACACAATAGGAGCATTATATGAGCAGTGAAAGGAGGACGCTCACTTGTATTTTAAAAGAACATTTTGTTGAAGGATCTGGATGTTTGTCTTTGGTTTCCTCAGTGCTTGAAGCTTTTGAACAATAAAATCAAACACCTACAGAAAGATAAACATAGATGAGAGTATTCCTTTATACTTGTCAGTAATAAGATTTGTAGTAAAATTCGAGTTTAGAGAGAATGTAAAAGATCAGTGCTACATTATCAATTGGCATCCTTCTGACACATATACCAAATTGACATCAGTAGAGTAATCAGAAGACATTTGATGAACTCCAAAATACTATAGATATTAGTCGACAAAAACTGAACAAAAGCATTTTATCTGGTTAAAAATTCAGAGCAAATGTCAAAATTATAAAACAGCAAGATGTATTCCAACTCATAGTTTTATTATATTAATTAAATGTAAAACAGAATCTAAAAATCTGTAGAATAAGATGTAGGTGCCAAATTTACATAACATCTAGGAGTTTATATATTTCTAAAATCAGTTATGCTTCAGTTTTTATGTGACAGAGCTCCTACCAAAAAAGGTAAGTGCAATGACAGCATGCATTGGGTTCTGATTGAGCAAATTGAATTTTGTGCCTGAGATCTCTAACAACTAAGGGAAAACATCATTTGTAATCCAGACATGGTTATATGAAGGTGATTACAGTTTTAAAAAACGTATAGTTTATATTTTTTACTCTAAATGCAATGACTCTTAAAAGCCTAGATGAACTGCATTCACATTTCAATTCATTAACACCAAATTAACAACATAAAATTTTGGAAAGAGAAATCATTTGCATATATGATAACATTGATAAACAACAAATATAGATGAAATTTCTAAATTTTGAAATTTCATTCCATAAATTGAATGAAACATTGAATTATTAAGAAACAAGAAATACATAATAACCACATATTTCCATTTCTGAACAAGGGAGTGGTACTTTACTACACATTATTAAACTGGTAAACAGCATTTTTCTGTTCTCTTTTTTATTATTTGGGGAAGGGATTTGAACCCAACTTTTTGAACAAATGGATACAAGGAATTACAATTGAACCAAATGCTGGGGTGCAAAAAGTAAATAAAGTTCTGCAATAACTAGAAAATTTTCCCATAGACATCCAGACATAGAATGTTCCACCAGAAAAAAGAAGTCTCCAGAAAATCTCCACAAAATTACTCCAAGCAGAATGATATGAATGATGGCAGATAGATGGTTACAAAAAGCCTGAGTCTTTTTGGTGGAAGACACTTATAATATAAGATACTCAATGTCATCTAAGCGTTAGGTGAATTACACTAACCTTTGATACTGCTTTCTGCCTTAATTTTTCAAGCTCGGGCTGAACATCTTTCAGAGCTTTTGAAGCCTTAACCATCGGATCCACTTCAACAAACTTCAGCTTCTTGCTCAGAATGTCAAGAGTTCTCATATATTCATCATTGACCTGAAGAAAAGCCCTTGCAAGTACATTTAGCAAAAGGAAAAGTATAGTACACCAGAACATTTTAGGACATTAATAACTGAATTCAGAACATATAAGAGGATTAAGTTAGGAAATCAAGACTGAGTTATAAATTACTATAAACTAAAATCAAACATCGAGCAGAAAACAGTAACTCCTCCCAGACAAACATCAAAAAGACATGCCTTCTCCACAAAACAGATAAAGCACAACAAAACAAGCCGTTTCCCACCATACGAGCTCGAATATATGGATCACATTACACCATTGTGCTATATTTAGAACCGTGTTTTATGTAAGATTGGTTAAGGCACGACTTCTTTTTTATAGTTTCCACCTATGACTTCTCTGGCTTTCTCCTTTAGACACGGCATCCTTACTGTCTCAAATCTTCTGACAGAAACATTACTAGGACTTTGTTCAAACAAGTTAAACACATCTCCCAATTTTTTCCTGAAGTGTGATCCCCACATTTTCTCAGATACATTGATTTAAGTTCACAACTACAAATGGGAAAACATACTTGCGGGTGTCCAGGTATGTGTATTATAGACAGAAACAGTACCAGAGGAGAGGCATATCATGTAAATTTCCGTTTTTTTTTTTTCCTTTCTCATCTTAATTACGTGTCATGCTATGAAGTAAAAAATCACACATAAATTGCTTCATTAAAAATGCTTTAAAACTTTCCACCATATCTAGAACGCTTCCTAACCTACATGGAGTATTCTTCAGCTCATATTCCCTCATGGAATCTTAAAAGGATCACCCTAGAAAAAGATTAGGCAACAGACGCAGCTCCTAGTAATTGCATAACCATATTATGCCTCATAAGAGAATTCAAAGACACTTTCGAGAAAGACATCATGCAAAAAATTTCAAAGTAAAGGTAAAATTAAAATATGCACATTGGAGGTAGGTGGGCAAAAAGAAATCATAAATACCTCTCCATCAACAATTATGTCAACCATCCTTGGAGGAACTATAATGTCTTCAACAAATTTAGCCAGCTTTGATTCTGCCACCTGTTTCAAAAACAATTGACGAATTAGCATAACCATATTGGAACCTAAGAAACTACAGTTAAACGGAAAGAAAAGATAAAAATTTTGAAAGAAGAGCAATTAACAGGAATAGTCTACTGTGTTGTACCAGATGAGAGTTGAACATGGTACGAGTAGATTTTGTTTTATTTGATTTAAAGATCTTATTGAAGACAGCTGATATGAAAACAAAGACAAAAATAGCATATATAGCTGCAGTCCACATGTTTTCGCAACATAGAGCATACATTGCCAACAACGGGCTTAAATGAGAGTTTAAATTAAACAAGTTAGAAAACATAGAATTAATTAGAGAAGCAAATTAAACAAAGAACTAGCATCATTTAACATAATCAACTATGCAGTCTTACAGAAACTTAAATTTGATATTCATCTTTACAAAATGAAGGCAAAAACATACATGCATTAAAGGACTCTTGATGCATCAAACATGCATTAAACATTTGTAATTATAAATCAAATAAAGCACATAGAAACAACCACAAAGAACATATATCCTCAACCAGCTTTGAACTGCGTAAACCACAGAACGCTAATTAGATATTTCGAGGTGCATTAGTCTGCATGAACTGGATCACTAATGCGGAATTCCTCCAGGTTGCACCATTCATTAAGGGAGAGAAAAAGAAGAAGGAAGAGTGGGGTAAATTAAGAAAGAGCAATTTTTTATATGAATAAGCACATATGCCTAATCATTTCTTAAAGGTTAGTTTTCTCCTTGCAAAATTGAGGCAAAATACAAGTAAAGATGACAATTATTTTTCATCCAAATGATCAACATACCAAGCATTTGTTGTATGCTAATTCCAAGGCAAAAAAACAAAGAACTATTTTTTTTTTTTTAATAAAGGAAGTATACCTTGCGATTCTTTAGCTTTAGACCCATATCCATAGACTTCTCTTGGAGTATTTTTATGTCTGAACTGATAGAACCAATCTCAACCTGGCACAAATTTTAAAGCATATTAACTATTCTGGTCACAAGAATATCAATTCATAATAAAAAACTCCACTGTGAAAACAGTGAACATTAGATACTTGTACTGTAATTGAGAAAAGATTAAACTGATTCACAAAAAGCATAAAAAGTAAAGTGGCAAATCACGATAATAAGCCCATCATATCCTGCACATGCAAATCTAAACATGACCTATGAAGCACAGACACGGACACGTAGTACGGGTATGACATGATACGGATACGGCGACACAACAATTTTTGAAAAATAAGGACACGGATACGGCAGGACACGGCAATAAAAAAATTTTTTTGTAAATTTTTATAAAAAATACGTCATATAAATGAAAATATTGATATTTTTATTAATATATAATCAAATTAAAACACTTTAAATTACGATTTTCACAAATTAAAAATATTAACAATTTTAATTTTTTTTATCAAATATTTGTGAGACAAATTCATTTAAATTAATTTTATTTTTTATTATTTAATTTTGATCAAACTAAGTTTGATCTCACAACATTTTACATTTAACTAAAAAATATAACATACTTATTAAAGTAAAAATCATAAACAAATAATTAAGTAAACTCATGTGACTCTTGTTCCATTTTCTCCCGACTCCACAATCTTCTCCATCACCCCTCTTTTTCCTTCTCTTTCTCTCATCTCTCCATTCTTTTTCATTTTCTCCCGATTCCTCCAATCTTCTTCCTGATCTCTATTTTTTCTTTCTTCCCTCTCCCTTTCTCTCATCCCTGGTTTCTTTTTCAAAAAGAACCGTTCCTCCCTTTCCCTCTCTCTTATTCCTTGTGTGACTTGACATCAATGGTTAGTAAACAGAACTTCATCTCATTTCTTGTTTCTATGATTTTATCAATTGATTGTAGATTTGTAGTTAATTTTATCTGGACTCTGTTTTTCTTTGTGGAAATCACTTTGGAAAAAAAAAAAATTTCATCCCGTGTCCATCCGGCTTGACCGTGTCTGATTTGGTTCTTATTTTTTTTATGTGTCCCGGCGTATCCCGTACATATCCCACCATGTCAACGGCGTGTCCATGTCAGACACTCATACGACACCGATACACAAGGGTTTTACCCATGTCGATGCTTCATAGAACATGACAAATTAAACAAAGGGAATCATTTGATTTGCCTCCTACGTTAAGTTTCAAATATATGTTAGCGTGCTCATCTTTGCTTAACTCATTTCGGTCAATATTCCCAAGTACGAGGAAGAGAAGGAAAAAAAAAATCAAGGGCATAGAAATATCATTTTCAGAAATAATTGCAAAATTGAAGGCAAGCAATTCCAATGGCTCCTAGTAGCTTACATATGAGCACATCCAGAAAATATATATATATATATATATATATATATATACACATATAGAGAGAGAGAGAGAGAGTCTCTTGTATATTAACCCATTTACAAAACATTACGTGTAACCTCTCTTAGACTTACAGAATTAAAAGGATCCAGATTATAAGACCCACTATGTCTTAACTACAAACCAGCAGCATAGACAGAGTACAGAAGCAGCAAAATCCTTACCCTATTCATGCGTTTGTGGCTACAAGGCTTTTCAAGGAAAGTCATCAAGATTAAATCCTCTGAGCAAAGAAATTACTTGCTGCCTGATTCCCTATACTGCCCATTTGTTCACAAGCTATGTGAATATTTTTTGCAATATAACTTGACCCGATTGTACTACTTCCGAATGGCCTTCAAATTTCAAATTAACTAAAATTTATTTATGGCTTAATCTAACTAGCTACTGCAACAAGCTCAAAAGTCATTTCAAACTTATGCCACTGGAAATCAAATCAAATCAATATTGCTAACTAGTTAGTCGCTTTATGCAAATGTAATTTATCACTGCTTGTGTGTAATGGAACAAGTGACATATAGCCACATACTTACGGTTCTAAAGGGGCTGTTTATAATCAATCTGGAACAATGGGAAGTTTGATTAAAGTATAGAACATTCAAACTTAAAATTTTCATTAATTAGTTATGGAGCCAGGGAAAAGGGAAAGAAATACATATATATTAAAAAGATGATGTAATAGTACAAATAGCATCAAAAACCTCAACTGTATTTCAGGAAAAGCCATACCTGAAATCCACTAAGAAGGGTTTCCATTTGTGACAAGATGCTATCACAATCACGAATTTGATCATGGAGAGAAACTAGATTATCACTTTCTTTTATATAATCCTGCATCACATCAATACAAAGAACACCAATTAATCAAATAACCCCTTGCCTTTGTATGCAAAAGTAATAAGGACGATAATGATGGTCCACACACAAAAAGTAAGTATAATAAGATGCTTTAAGATAATAAAAGAGTGCTTATGCGATGATTACTTCTAAATTTGAACAAATGGCTTGGCAGAATAACAAACGTGCAGCATACGGCACAAAAAAGCCTCCAAAGAAACATTCTGTGCTTATTAACACTACTTTGTTACATGCTATAAAAATGACTAAGCAAAACCAACAAATAGAAACACAGCCGATGTATGGCCCAAGCATTAGCATGCTTTAGTAACAAAATAACATACCCAACATGTGCGGTGGGATATTTTATAAGTAATCACAAACCTGAATTGAATCCAACTCAACTTTTCGCAGGTTGTTCTCAACCTCCTTTGTGTACTCCCTTAATTTTATACCCTTAGACAATATGTTTGCAACCACCTACATTATATGTGCCAGGGTAAAATAACTCATAAGCCTCTACAGCTTAAGAAACAAAATTTCCGTTTTGAATAATTACATGTGTGATCTAACAATAGCCTAAAACATTAGGGTCTAAAAGGAACAATACAAAATTACTTCATCATTTTTGCATTCTTCCAATTCTAGTTGAAGCCCCTCCAGCGATATATCATCACTTCAAACAACAAAACGGAAATTAGAACGTCAATAATACTATGAAAAATAAAAATTTCGTTGTCAGATTCAAGAGTTTTAAAAAATCAAATCCATAAAAAGAACCTGCTGTTATCTTCCTCAACAATCAAGTCTCCAACAAATGCTCCAAAATCAAACACATTTTTAGGGGTCTCACTTGAGTGATTCTGCAATGATTGATAAGATAAAATTGTAACACTAACAAATTAATACAATAATAAAACCGTAGAGTCTCAAAGCAAATTGAATATAAAAAAAAATACCGAATTGTTTGCTGCAACATCGGCCATGTTGTTCGATACCCAATAGCTCAGTAATTACGATCTAACTGAAACAGACGTAAAATAGTGCTAAAATCAGTCTCTTCCCTTTCTAGGCAACAGAATAGGAAATTTTGAAACTTGAGTCATTGTTTTAGATTTGGATCTTGGGTAGCTAACTAATCAAGGAAATATACTAGCATCTAAAACAGTTCAATTAAACTTCAAATAAATTATAAAATTTCGTAAAACTGAAAGAAATATAAAAGATCTAGAAGAAAAAAAACCCGAGAACCAGGCCCGAACTCATCAATTTGAATGAACCAAAATTCAGATACTAAGCGAAAATGAACGCATTGCTTGATAAGATCGAAGCCAATCCAAGAAAGTAGCAACCGCGGGTGATCCGATCTCCTCTTTTCACTAGTTTTATGAGCGCCTTGAGCCGATTAGAAACGGTAATGGCTATCAGATTAGTTGTTATAACAGAGTAGACCAGAACCAGCAATCAGAAATGTGTTTATTCGATAAATATATATATATATATATATATATATATATATATATATTTATATATAAATATAAAGCATATAATATCAATAATAATAAAAAATTAGTTCATTATGTATTTTGTATTTAAAATAGTAATATATTATTTTATATATTTATTTAAATTTAAATATTTTAATTAATTAATTGTTATATGATTATATAAATTTATTTATTGTATTAATAACTAGTTTGGGAATTGCATGCGCTAATTTTATTTATTTAATTATATTGCATGTGTTTTAATTTTTGTGCTCATAGCCTCATACGTTATAATTTTATTCTATTAATTTATTGTATAAATATTTATATTTATAAAAGAAAATAAAACTATGAATTCTTTTAGGATTTTAACTTTGGTTTGAAAATCTTGGGCATGTATTATTTATTTACTGCATGAAAAAATTATTTTATGTATTGAGTAATAATCAAAATAAATTTTTTAATTTATAGTAATAAAAATTATTTATTATTTCAAATTTTTTTTCATAGTTTTTTCTAATAAATTGTTTGATAGATTTTATTCAATATTTTAGAAAAAAATTACTATTCAAATTATTTATTTACGGCATGAAAAAATTATTTTATGTATTGAGTAATAATCAAAATAAATTTTCAAATTTATAGTAATGAAAATTATTTATTATTTCAAAATTTTTTCATAGTTTTTTCTAATAAATTGTTTGATAGATTTTATTCAATATTTTAGAAAAAATTACAATTCAAATTATTTATTTACGGCATGAAAAAATTATTTTATGTATTGAGTAATAATCAAAATAAATTTTCAAATTTAT
>JBBYHM010000020.1:1770940-1789396 GCA_038381775.1 Adansonia rubrostipa | reverse complement strand
TAGATAAGATTCATTAAGTATAAAATTTAAAAGATATGATATTTTTAAATTTAAAATAAAATTATTGATGAAATTTTAGGATGTAATAAATTTTTTTAATTTAATATATGATATATTTGAAGATTAAGTGAATAGATGTGACTTATTAATTAAAAATTTAAAATTTAAATAAATATTTTTTAAAAAAGTTTAATTCTAAATTTGAATAATATATAATTAAAATTAAATTGTCATAGTGTCGTTAAAAATAGATGTCTACATAAGTTTTTATATGCCTTCATATAAGCTTTTACGTTAGCAATGCGTACCAAATAAGCATTTACCTTGTAATATTATATGTACATGTGATGATATAAAAGAAAAATTTAGTATATCATGAAAGATCTATTGGCTGAAACTTTTTATTTTATACTATTTATATTAATTTTTTTATTGCTGTAAGTAAAACTAGAATTTTTCCCCAGCTTCGTTGTAAAATTTGTAATATTTATAAATATTTAATTAAATTAACGATTATATAAGTTTAAGTTGAAACATATTAAATAATTATCATTTATTTAAATAAATTTTTTATATATTTTATTTTGAGTAAATTAATGTAGAGTTGAAATCGAAACACTAAAATAAACTATAAAAAATATGAGATGATATAAAAAAGACGTATACATAATATAAGAAAATAATTAAAATATGACATGGTATAAAATAACATGAACACAACATTATGTCGAAATTTGATTTTAAAACAAATTTTAACATTTAAAATATATAAATTTATAATATTTTGAGCCAAAAAAATGAATACATATGAACGTATAATTTTTTTAAATTGAATTACTATGATAAATTATGAAAAAATATGAATTGACATGCAATAAGAATATGACATGAACATACAATTTTTTTTAACTTGGAATCACAATACAAATTATGCAAAATATATGATACATTGAGATACAACATGAATAGAAAATAGTAAAAATAATTAAAGCACAACCAAAAAAATAAATAAACAGACATATATACATGAACCCGTTAAAATATACATAAAAATAATTATTAACATATAAAAATTTATATAAATTTATAATACTTTAAACATACAAATAAAATATAAAAAGCATGTGATTAATTGAATATGACACAAACATAATATAGGAAAAATAATTAAAATACAATGCAAAAACAACTTGAACATGAAAAGAATACACGAATATCTCAATATTTATGTCTAAAAATTTATATAAATTTAAAATAATGCAAACATTCAAAAATTACACAAACATAAACAAAATAAATTTTTAGTTTTTTTTTCTCTATCCTTTCTCTCCTTTTTTTTTTCTTTCTTTTCCTCATTTCTCTGTCCTTTTCTTCATTCTTTTTCTCCCACAAACAAAAAAACTAAAAAAGTGACATGTATTAGTACTATAACAATTTATGTAGTCAATTTTATATGTATGTTAGATAAGGTATTTTTAATGGAATACTTATATGAAATATCTTATAATATATTCTACTATAATTTAGCATTAAAAGATCCCAATTTCAAATATAAGAATTTAATTGAATTAAATCATAAAAAATATTGTGAGAATAATTCATATCAAATTGCGTAAATATTGCAATGTACTAATATTCAAATAAAAATTAAAAATATCTAAAGTTCAAATATTATATTGTAAGCAACACATAAAATTATTCGAATTCCAACATTCATGATTAAACAAAAATCCAAAAGTAAAATTTAAAAATACAAGTTTCATCTTTGGATATTTTTAAAAAAGTAACACAAGCAGGAAAAAAAACTAAAATAAAAAATTACCTTAGTAGCGTCAACCTTGAAACTTTTTTGGGAAGCAACAAAAGCAAAAAACTATTAAAGAATTATCTTAAGTCATGCAAATAATGTAGTTATTTGATTCATACATCGTTATTATTCTTAAACTTCAGAGACTGATAATGCTTAACTTAATTATCTGCTATGCAAGTTTCTAACATAGTTACTAGAATAGTAAGACCGAAATATGGAACTCATCATGCTTTATTTCATGCACAACATAGTTGATTGATGTTTTCTTATGGTTTGTACTACTTACAAAATGATTGATAAACTTTCATTCCAACTCTTTGTTGGTTTTTAACTTTGGCTTGAGTGATGATGGGTTTTAAGATCTAACAACCTTATTAAGAGTAGATTGGAAAGCTTTATGCATTATGACACAATTCATACCTTTGGATGGACATGTTAGTATAAAAACATTTTTGACTGGTTGACAGTGTCGAACGTGCCATTTGGATGCCAGTGCAGGGAGTTTCAAACTTTGGGTTGGCATAGCAACACCAATCTTTTCAATGAAAGGAGAGTTACCAAGTGTTTCCATATTAAATAATGAAATGCTTGCAAGAAACTCTCTTTCCATGGATTCAATCTTCCCCTTTTTCATCAAAGTATGAATTCCCTTTATTTTATTTTTTTTAATTTCTCTTAGTTCTAATGATCCTCATCTTCTTTGGATGTCTTTACAAGTTGTCTTCTTCCAGGGTTTTTAGCAACCTTGGACATTAAGAGTGCTTTTATGCAACTTTATTCCTCTTTGGCACTTTAAACAACTTAGAGTGCTTTTATGCAATTCTTTTCCTTTTAGTAACCTTGAACATTTTAATTGTTTCGATGCAACTCCTTTGTTGGCTTGAAGAGCTTTTTCCTTATTTTGATCATATCTTTTTTCAAGTTTTCTCAAACTTTTTTGTTGAGTTCTTTAGCCTCTTCTTTTACTGAGCGTTTCTTTAAATTATAAGGTGTGCCTTATCTAGCATAGGGATTTTTGACTCTCAAAGTTTCATGTTTTTCCTAAAGTGATTTTTACCATTTCTAGAATGCGTTTAATTGTACAAGAAGTTGTTTGACATGGAATAGTTCTCAAGAATGTTTCTTTCAGATTTTAAGGTTCCATTTGAAGGGGGCAATCAAAATTTACTCACGTGATCCCTTATCTCTTTTAGCAAATTATGTCTCATGCATATTATATAAACAGAGACATTAAAACAAAATTAAAGCAATGGATGATAAAACATAGAAACACTAAGAATTTATGCACAGATCTTTATGTTTTTTTGATTATATGTAAACACTGGCAATTTAAAATCAAACATGTAATGAGAGATTACTTACTAAAGATACCATAATCTTAAGTTGTTAATCCCAGCACAATCTCATGAGCAATCTTAAGCTCATCAATGGTACGATCACCTCTAAGTCCAAGGTAACTAGAAGCACAAGTGTACTTTCTCTAAAGGTAATCCACGTGAAAAGCTGATGGATCATTCGCTAAGATATGGTGATTTGCTTATGCTAGCAAGTTCATCTTCATGTCATAATCAAAAGGTTTATTATTTTGTTTTGACACAATATCGAGACCACTTAATGTATATGGTGTTGTAACATAAAACAATGAGGAAATTAAGTTGCGACAAAAAGAAAGTGTCTCAAAAAAATGGCAACTTGTTTGTGTCTCAAAGAAAACAATGTTTGTTTTACAAAATTGAATTTCTCAAAGAAAGTTCAGAATGTTTGGAGTGTTTTCATCACAATGTTATATGTCTAAATCACTAATATAGCTTAGTTATGGAGGCTATAAAACCTAGCTCCATTAACTTATTAGCCACTATGCTTGTTTAGTGTAGTTTTTGGATCATCCACTTGGAGTTTAACTTTTAGACTTCAAGTTGAACTTATTCGGCCATATCACTAACAATTAGTGTTATTAGGCCTATAGGACTCTAAGTTGGGCCAATCATCCTCAGTTAATTAATTTAACAAAAATGATCCTAAAAACCAAGTCTAAATTTCATGAATTAATTTGGTTAGAGCAAAACTCATAGGCTTAGATCAAAACTCATAGGCCAAGATTTAATTCTCGGCTAACTTACTTGTTTAAGTTGAAAAATTCAAGTCCCTAATGTATTAATGTCATTATATGACACTAAAATTAACTAATGCATTGTATCTAAACATTCTTTTCAAAATTGAGCCAAGATTATCTTTTCAAGACAAGCTTTTTCTTGTTAACATATTAAGATATTTCACTTGGATTTTACAAATCTTAATTATGTCTTAATTTATCTTAATTGAGTACTTCATTAAAGTCCTCCATATTAGACTTTTATCCAACTATGTTTTACCTAATTGATTCCATGTTTAAACTATACATTACTATTCTATTATGTGTGACCCTTTAAATTTCCAGTATGTAGACAATGAATATAAGTCAATCTCATTAACCTATACGTAGACTAAGAGAAGGATCTGGCAACCTATCATGACCACTCGAATATTTGTAGAGTCAATATGATTTTTTTTTCAAACACCTTTTAATGACCAGTCTATCAATGTAACTATGACCTTTTACCATCATATTTGAAAAAGATCACGAGCATGGTGCAGTGATTATTCAGAGTCCATTCCTATTAGCCATTTCAATTTACTGTTAATTTTATAAATTTAGAGAAATAATTTCTCTAAAATTTATCATGTTTTGGGCAAATACTTTATCTTAATTAATCGAGCCAAGAACAAGTGCGATATATCTTCGATTTCATTTAAAGATGTGAATCCTCTTTGGATCCTTTATCCACCTTCATATAATTTATGTCAAACCCAAAATCATCTTTTTGTTGGCATCCCTTCGTGGAACCTATTTGTGATGAAATCAAAGCATAACACTTCCCATAAATGACCTGGTATTTAAGTCTGATGACTAGTTACACCACTAGTACGTGAGAATATTGCTACAGACTTATGAGTGACTATACCAAATGGAGTTGTCATGGCGAGTCAAGTTCAGTGAACTTGTTTTCTAACACACTATCCATAATTATACTAATAATACTTCAACCATATGAGAATTGGTTATATGCTTTCATAAACAAGATGGCTTAACATCAACTAATTTATATGCATTTGTTAATTCCTAGTTCTGACGATACATTAACTAGGAATTATAGTTTAGAAACTTGGCTTTAATGGTTGTTAGATCTCATAATTATAACTTTAAAATCCCATGCAAGGCCAGATGTGTTTCATGGGCTTCATCCAATCACTAGATCATGATTGTTAGTCATGTTGCAACATGAAGGGAAACCCTTTATCACTTGATAAAGTTGATATGCTTGCATTTTTAACTATGTATTTCCTTTGTCTTTTCGATTAGCTCTAGACATTATGCTAATACCTTGTTGGGTTGCTATTCTATCCTTTTTCCTCAAGTTTGTTTGCCCTTTTCACATTATATAAGACATACCTTGGCTCTTAGGGTTTTCATCTTTTCTTCCTCTTGTATTGATGTTGTGTGGTTTTGGATTCCTTCGCATAAAGTTTCTCGGCAACTAAATCAAGCTTTGGATGTTGCCCTTTTTTAGTTTCTCAAAATCTTTATCTTTAGTGGCTTATATTGATTTTTGTGGACAGTGGAGTCCTCGAGTTTATTTTTTTTCCATGTTTGCCTCCTTAGAGGTGGTTAAGAGATTTTTGAGCTTTAGTCATAGCTTTCCTATAAGTAACTCTTGGGGAGATGGTTAATTTTTTTCTTTTTTTTCTCTCATTAGAGAATAATCACTTCTTTAAGGAGGTTAGCTTTAACTAGCATCTATAAAAGTCCTTACATGATAAAGAATTACATGACTTCTCATCTAAATGAAAGCATCAAATGTTACTAAGTGGAATTATACTTCTTGTTAAGTAATAAGGGCTTTTGAGGCTAAATGTTGGATGCTTAGGTGGAATGCCAACAAGCTAGTGATCCTTGAGTATTGGTCAAACTAGGTCTTACAAGAAGGTAAAATAGTTAAAGGGTGTTAGAGTTGATATTTTAGGATGCACTCTGATGCTCAAGTCAATATGCTTTAAAGGAAGATTGATAGAGAGACAATGATGTATGTAGAAAGTTTTGGAAAAAAAAAGATGACCTTGTAATAGAATGTCACACCAAGGAATAAAAGCCCTCATATAAAGGGAATGGACAATTTGTAAACAACATGATTTTATTGCATTCTTCAAATAATGAGGATTTGGGGCCTTATAGGCCTTTGTTAATGCAAGTGTTATGAACCTAATGATCTTAAACAGGCCTTAGGCATGGGTTAAATATCTAGTGAGCTTTCCTCAAATAATAAGTTCAATAGTTTAATAGGGCAAGTCATGATCCAAACATGATTTATTAGGTCAGGTGTAGTATTTGGAATTTTGTTAAGCCACTCTCAACCGACAGGCAATTCATTAACATGCAGAGAAATTTGATTGGAAAAAGGTTTGCTTAAGTAATATGGTTTAGTGGGCATGATTAGTTGCATGGTGGACTTCGGAAAAACCTTGCTAGCTTTGCAAGATCTGCTGGGAAAAGTTCATAAAGGCTTATGTAAATATGGTAAAGGCTTGAAAGAGTAATCGTTTATAACTACCATGGTTTTGCATTGCGAGCACATGATAGCAAAAATTGATGGAGTGACCATCTAGCAATCTGTGTATTCATATTATGTTTATAAATATTTGCATTCCATAATCATATTTAAAGTATTACATATTTTTTAATATATTAATAATTTGTGATATATTCATTTATCATGCTGTAGTAATATTATTTTTTGTCTTGTGTCATATTTCATATTTTTTTATATATTAATAATTCGTGATATATTCATTTATCATGTAATAGTAATATTATTTTTTTGTCTTGGGTCATATTTCAGTTATTTTTATTGTAGCATGTTATATAAGCATATTGTATCTAAAGTTGTCAAAGTCTAGAAAGACCATTTTGTAGCTATTAGGGTTGTGTAATATGCTAGAGATATCAGTTTTGTTGTAAATAATACACGAGGAAGATGTTTGGGGAATAATGAACCATCTGAAAAATGATAATCCTAATTTCTCACCTATGGGAAAGCATCATATCATGAAATTTATAATTCCAGCCTTTAAAGCAAAATCGATTCTGCCACACCGTATAATGATAAAATAAGTTAAATTTGACCTCGCATATCATCGCTAAGAAGGCTAAAACATTTTTTTTAGTAGAGAACTAAAATAGATATGTTAAAAGTTCGGGTAGTCTATTTGGGTAAAAATTTTATGATTTAGGCTAGGTCGATAAAATTTAATTATAAAAATATATAAATATTAAAATAAAAATAATATTTTAATATTTTTTAACAGTAAAATAAAATTACAAACAAAACTTGGTAAGAGATTTGAAAAGATTCACGTTGCAGCCGACTCATGAACACTTCTAACTAAAACTCACTTATAATAAATCTATAATATACTATTATATATAAAAGCATGAACATAAAAAAATTTTGAAACTAAAGAATATAACTCTTAAATTAATGAAAATAGTCTTATACTTTTTAAATTGTCATTATAAACATTTTTATTATTGATAAGATTTATCTGTAAGAATTTTAATTTTATTAAAAAATTTGTATTTAATAGATTTATTTAATATTCTATAATAATATATACTAGAGTGAAGACCTGCGTTCTGCTATAAGCATTTTTTTTCTATTTTCGTATATTTTACATTGATAATGAACATAAATGTTAGTTTAAAGTCTAAATAATTTGAATGACTAAATAAATGTTGGAAGCAATATCACAACTTAAAGTCAAGCTTTTAAAACATACTACTATTTTAATTTTTGATATTTTATATATCACATTTAATTCGCTAACAAAGAATTTCATACAAATGACAATGCACAGACTATAAATAAACAATGTATTAATAGAATCTGTTAAAAATTTTACTAAAACTTTTCTAAACAACTAAACTATTCAAAGACATAAACAAATGCATGAAGAATGATTTTTTAGATCACAAACATGATTATTAAAGCAAAGATTCATTTTTTAATGTTTCACAACCCAAATTCCAACCTTGTATGGATTAAAATTAAAAAGTAAAAATAAAAATATATATTGAATAGAAAGATAAAGTGATGTGTAGGTCTTACACCCACTTCATTCTTTTTTTGATTTTTTTACACAATCGAGAGATTTTTATTTTTATTAAAAAATTGAAATGCATGTAAAATATTAAAAAAAAAAAAAGCTAGTAAAATATTGGGCTAGCCTATCTTAGCTTCAAAACCTTCACAATTCAAGTTGGATTATTTTAGATTTTTAAATATTTAGATCATTTTCGGATTTAGCTCATTTTGATTTCAAATCACTTAGTTTCAAATTATTTTGTGTTTAAGGTTGTTTAAAGTTAAGTAAATTTCAATTCAGATTCGGTCAAATTGAATTTAACACTTGAGTTAATCGATTTTGAGTCAATTAAGTTTAACACTCAAATTTATTTGATTTAAGCATTTTGGGTTTTGGTCAATTTAGGTTAATTATTTGGGTCAATTCGAATTCAAGTTATTTCAAGTTAAGATCATTTTAGGTTTAGGTCATTTCAAATTTGGATAATTTTGAATTCAGATTATTTTGAGTTCAAGTCATTTATGAGTTCAGATTGGTCAGTTTCAGGTTATTGACTTTTTCTGATCAAATTGGATTAAATCGAGTTTTTTAAATTCGGATAAGAATTGATAGGTCTTGCTATCTTTATCCTTCTATATCATACTTTTTATCAACTTTTTTCTTTATTTTTTTCTCATACATTTATTTCTAAAAGACAAAGTAAAACTAAGAAAATTAAACAAATTACAAAAAATTTAAAAAATAAAACAAATAAGACAATGAAAATCACATTACAAAAGTGCGATATATTTATGAGGAATGAAAAAATCTGACTTCAATTTAAGTAAAAAGAGAAACAAAAAGTAATAAGTATATATATAATTTCGAAAAAGAAAAATATAATAATAATTATTAAAAAAAAGGTGAAAACAAAAAAATAATTTAAAAAAAGAAATAAAAATTATTAAAATTATTAATAAAAGACATTGTAATTACTTTTTTGCCCCCACTTTCATCTCATATTTTGGTTGCTTTTCTCCATGGCCCCAACAAGAATTCCCTTCCCAAGGAATCAACCCCCACTGAATTGCTGTCATGGAGAAAGACAACCAAAACATGACATGAATATGGGGCAAAAAAGTAATTACAATCACCTTATTAATAATTCTAACAATTATTATTTCTTTCTTTTGCATTATTTTTCTCGCTTTTATTTTTTAATAATAATTATTATATTTTACTTGTTTGGAATTCTTTTAAAAAATATTAAAAAAAAAAAGAATGATGTCTGGGTCTCACATCTACTCTAATATCTTTCTCTGTTTTTTCTATAAGAATTGAAGATTATTTGACTTTTTATAAAAAATAAATGAAAAAAATGACTTGAGAAAAAGAAAAACAAAAGATGGGTGTGACACGTGAATACGCTAGTTAAGCTTCAAAATTTTCAAAATTTATATATTAGATAGAAGTATCGAAATCAATATCAAAATAGTTATTGTTATTCATTGTATTTTTGTCTTTTGCAAGTATCTTCTATTGATAAGATTTATTTGTAGAAATTTTTATTTCATTAAAAGTTTTACTTTAAATAGATTTATTTAAATAACAAATGAAAAGAGTTAAATTTTAGATGGAATTATGTTATTTTTATAGTTAATTTTTCATTAATTTAAAAATTATAAATGAGTTTATTTGATAAACATAAAAAAATATTTAAATTTAGGTCAACATTTTACTTTCATAATTTTCTTTTTATATTAATGTTAAAAATAATAAATTTTATATAATTTATACATTTGCAAACTTTACCTTTTTCTTTTTACTTATTATTTATAAAATTTAAATTATATATTTAAAAATTAATAAAATAAGGTGCATACATATGATATAAGCCAAGTGAATATCCAACTATTGAGTTATCTGTTCGTCCTGACTCGATTTAGATTAGCTTGGAATAAAGAGTTTTTCGATTCGAGTCAAATAATTATAAAATCTATAAATATTAATATATAATATATTTTTTAAAATTTTTAATATTTTTAACATGGCGTGAACTTATAAGTCTATTGAAACTCGATCCAAACTAAATTTGAATAATGAAAAAAAAATTCATATCACAATCTAATTAGATCAATTGAAAGATCGTGCTACCCATCTTGTTTGACTAGTATAGACAAATATAATTTTTTCTATTTTGAGCTAGTACAACTTAATGTAAATTATTATTTAATAATAAAAAAATTTTATTTAAATTTAATTATAAAAATATATAAATATAACTAAAAAAATATATTTTTAAATATTTTATTATTTATGAACTGTTATTTAAATTTTTAAATCTTGTATGATTCAAATTTTGGTAAAAAAATGTGAAGTATTTTTAGACCACTGTTGACTGTTCGCCAATGAAATACCCCTGAAGCTAACCTACAGCCATATCTAATTATACTTACATCAAATGATTTTATTTAAAGAAGTAATGTAATGATATATAAAATAGAAAAAGAAAAAAACGATCTTCTTTTTCTGTCTCCAGAAGCAAAGGCCGAATGAAATATGAAAATAAAAGGAAAAATGGAAATAAAACCCCTGTATTTTTCCATCTGAAAATCCATATTCTCAAGGAAAGCCAGACTGAAACTTGAAAAACATGACCCTCCCAAAAAAATTTCAAAATCAGAGGATCATTTGAAATGAAATTTTAGGGATTCTTTTTTCATAGGCTTTAATAAAAATGAACTCCAGCAACAGCAACAATGGCCAAGCCAACAACGGGAAGAGTAGCAGTTTCGATAGCTTAAAGCAAGATCTTGGCTTTTACTTCTTGGAGCTGGCTCAAATCGGCTTGTCAAGGGATCCGATGGAGGTAGAAGAGGATGAGGAGGAGGCTCCAAAAGAGCTCAACACGATCAATAGCTCAGGACGGTTCTTGGTGGTGACGCTTGATAAATTGTCAGTGAAGTATACGGGTGTTAGCCTCCACCGCCACGATGTCGGTGTGGTTCAAGCCAATAAGCCAGCTCTAGTGAAGTGTCTGCTTTATTACTTTGAGATTTATATGAAGGACGCTGGGGCTAAGGGACAGATTGCTATTGGATTCACCAATGAGGGCTTCAAGATGCGAAGGCAACCCGGGTAATCTTGGGCTTTTTCTTTCTTTGTTTCCCCCTTTTGTTTTTGGCAGAATACTGTTGTTGAAAACGACTTTAATTGGAGTGCTTGTTGCTCATTGTAGTTCAAAGTTAGAGCCTAGTTTGTTCATTTGAATTAGTTTGCATTTGGTTGATGAAAGTAAAGAAGGAAAAAAAAGAGGGAAAAACAGTGGAAATGAAGGAAAAGCAGAAGAATAAGAGAGTACTTTTCAATTGGTTAACTATGGAGCCAAAGAGTAAGAGAAAAGCAAGGATAGAGTGGAAATTTATTTTCTTTTGATGATTCCTAATTTTAATTGTAAAATTTTTTATTTTTTCTCCAATAAGTTGTGGAAAAGCAGAGAAATGAGGGCAAGAAAATGTCTTTACTAGTTTATGTTTACTAGGTGCAACTTAGTAAGCATAGAATTTTTAAAGCTTTGTCCTTTTTCCCCTATATTGTTGTATTTTAACAGTGTGTATGATTGTGTATAGCTACTTGTGAATGGAAAAATGCTTAAAAAGATTAAATCTAGGGTAGTGTCTTGTTTCTTTACTTTTTGATTCAAACTGATGTTTTGAGTCTGGAAAAATGAGGGAAAAGAAAAAAGAAGGAAAAAGGAAATGGAGTTGGTCTTAGTATGTGAACACATGTCAATCGTTGGCAAAAAAGAAAAAGAAAAAGAACTTGTTTGAAGTGAAAGGGCGGTAATTTGCTGCAGGAAGAAAAAGAAATGATCTTGTGTTGAGGGTTTTCTATTTTTGTTCATTCAGTTCAATTGGGCTTATGTCTGGTTTTGATGAGGGTTTCTGGATATTGAGAGAAATGAAGAAATAGGAGTCAACTCTTCCTATATGAGAATATGTCCTTTTAGTGCTCGGTAATGTGTAGAGAGAAAAAAAAAGAGAGAGAGAGGAGAATGGTTTTTTTTTTTTTGTTAACATTGCCAGCAGCACAAACTGTCCTTAGAGGGAGAAATAGAATCAGGATGACAGCTTTTAATTTGGTATTTTTTTTTTTTTTTGGGATTTGTCGTTTTTTGGGAGTTTATAGGAAAATGAGAAATATATTAATTGTCTTAACTTCTTATATGTACATATTAATATCAAAGTATTCTTTAACTATGTTAGATGGGAAATAAACAGTTGCAGGTATCATGGGGATGATGGATTGTTATACCATGGACAAGGTAAGGGAGATGCTTTTGGTCCAACATATACAACAGGAGATACAGTTGGTGGTGGCATAAACTATGCTTCACAGGAGTTCTTTTTCACGTAAGATACAGTTGTCTATCACGTCCTGTTTGTAGGAGCACTTGTGCCTTGAGCATCTATGCTGCTTGCATGTGAAGTTCTATTCATTTATGAAGATTCTCATGGTTCTGTATGTTCATTATGTTGATGCCAGTAAAAATGGGGCAATAGTAAGAACGATATGCAAGGAAAAGGAAATGAAGGGTCGCTTGTTTCCCACAATTGCTGTTCACAGCCAAAATGAGGAGTATGTTTACCTTCTGTTTTGCGTATTTATATGAATTCTCTCATTTATATGTTGTTATAAGGTACCCATACTTGCATTAGTGAAGGATAGGAATAATATATAAGTCATTTTTTTTTCTATTCTTTCCTTTCAAGTTGTATATAATTGATACATTGAGGTTTCACTTCAATGAATAAGCTGTGATGTGTTAGTTAGGACACCTTTCTTTCTGGCATTCTCCAAAGTACTGTCTGGCCTTCTAAAACTACTTTTAGGGGTAAATTAAGATAAAAATTTATCTTAGGTTAGGAAAATATGGTTAATTCTTTCTAGAGACACAACTGTAATTATTTTTTTGCTTGAAGTTGTTCAAGCTTATTCCATGATAGTGACAGCGCAAAATTCAGTTTCAAATTATATGGCTTTAAGCTGGGTTGAGATAAATTTGTCAGAGCTAAACTCAATCTTAGATGTGGCTTGAGCAAGTAAATAATTTATCAAGCTGAAATTGAGCAAATTGTTCAGCTTGTTTACAGCCCTATCCTTGGGCCAGTAGTGCACCATGTTTTGATCTATCGAATATACCATCGATGGCCTTGGTCCAGTGGCAGTTGAGTCGGATTTTTTAGTCCTGCTTGGTTAACAACAGCACTGAGTTTTTATAAAACACTGTAAAAGATGGTTGGAATATAAATTGATAGTGTCAATTGCTAAAAGCCCTGCATACTTGCAATCTTCTTTAAAGTTTTTCTAAAATGCTGACTTCCACTTAATACCTGCTAAAGGTTTAGAAGATGATTGATGCCAAAAATGATTCTTGAGGGGCATTTATATTTCAAAAACTTGGGGAATGTTATAATTAGGCTACATCAAAGGGAAAATTTTGTTAGTAACCCAGAAGTGGTAGAAGCATATGTGTTATGATTCTGATCTTTATCGGAAAATGATGCTTGTAATTATTCTATTAGTTTTAGAAATCAAACGAACTCTTCTCATTCAGCATGTGCTAGTAGGTTGTCCTTTCTGGTGATGGGTGATCAGTGCCTTGATTGCTAAAAGCACCTAAAATGCTGTTATGATATATCTTATTTGCTTCTTTTATTTTTCCTTACTACTTGCGTTGGTATTTATTGCACATTTTTGTCACTATGCAAGTTATTATTTTAAGTGGCAATGATTTTGATTTGTTTTAATGAATTCTTTATTTCAAAATGTGTAGGGTTCATGTCAACTTCGGGCAAAAGAAGTTTGCTTCTGATCTAAAGGCAAGTTATACTTCCTTCCTTTTGCTGCCTCATGCTTTATTTTTCTTCACTGTATACCCTAGTTTCAGTATACCTTATTTCTATTAGTCTGTCATATTAAGAGATTTCTTAAAGGTTTCCTTGCTGTATCTTTCGGTTTATATTATCTGATGTCGTTTTATCAGGAATATGAAGCTCAAGAGAGGTTGAAGTTGCAGATGACTATTGAAAAGATATCTCTACCACCAAATATTAGTTATGGGTATATTTTTCTTTTGCCACTATATATTTTCCGTTCTGTGGTTTTACATGTCTGTTCAATGCAATTGACTATTGGATGATTTGATTTTTGGTTAAAGAAGTTTCTGAATTATTGAAATTTAGGCTACTACTTTTATAATGTAACAATTATTGTAAAATAGAAACTTGTGGTCTAGGCAATTATGATGGTACTAATTGCATGCTGTTGATTCTTGATAATGATTACATCATTCTTCCACCTTGTTTATGCCATGGGTGTAAAAAGGCCTTGGAGAACTCTGAAAGGGTTTTGAAGCACCAAAGCAGTATGAATAGAAGGATTAGTGTCATACTATATCAAGAAAATAAAAACCATGGGCATGCAATTACATGTAATTCGCCAGAACTTAAAGTCTAAAATATAATTCTTTGTTGTAGAGCTGTTGAGTTTATCTGTCCCTTTTTGGGTGGTTGCAAAAGTCAACCTGAGTCTAAGTATAGCTCTATCCATATTAGACTTAACTGGTAGTATTGATATATTTAATATGTGTTTATATATTTAGTATGTATCCTTTTTTACTCTTATTGAACATACTTGTTCGTTCTTATTTGCCAAATTATGGCTATGAAGATACGCTCAATTCATTTGATTTGGCTACTAAAAGCACTATCCCTACTATCTATATAGCTCAAAAAATGGCTTTGATGAGCAGGATATTGTGTATGCACTAAATCAGAGAAAGACTATACGGCAGGTATGGTTCGATGATTCATATTTTCATATTACAGTTATGCGTTTTTCTTTTGTAGAAATTATTCCTTCGATTCTTCTGATAATTGAATTTGGGTACTGAGTTTTATTCTGAGTTTGTAGATTAGGGGATTTTATTTTCTTCTGTGATGTACGTTATTGAGTACATGTGGTTAGGAAGGAATAAGGAAGTGTGGATTTCCTAGGTTGTTAGAAGTTTGGTAAGAGTAGAGAAGGTTTGAGATACAAAACTGAGCCTAATGTGTTTGAACTCAGGGAATTAACTAGAACTCTTGTATCATTGGGGGATGCTTATTGATCTCAGTTCTTGTATAGGTTTATACTTGTATGCTTAGGTCACAATAATCAATTTTGAGCGATAAAGAGAAATGAACCACCTACAGTTCACATATTCCTCTAAATCTATATGGTATGCGAACTTTTGATAACCGTGGAGGCATATTTGCTATGACATGCCATTAGTTGGTTTTAAAAATTATAAAGTAACAACCAAGCTACAAATACCAGTGTTGGTTTAAGCTTTGGACGCTAACATAGAAGAATGCTTCTTCTGTTCACGGAGCTCTCCAAGTGTTCTAATTCTCTTTAGTGTTCAAGTTCAGTAAAAGTTCTCTTTATTTAAAATATACATCTTATTTTTGGGGATAAGTATATTCTCTTGCTTCCTTTCCTATTACATGGAAAACTTCGGCAAGCTTCCTTGCAACCTGCTTTCATTGTACTGGGGATTTATTTTAGACTGTGTTGTTTGCTTGCTATATTTTCATTGCCTTTCTCTCTTGTACTGTTTTAACTTTGGATTTCTTCATAATAGTCTTGGTGTCACTATCTTGGTGAATTCCTTTTGATTTCCACCAAATATAGATGCTGTACAAACTATACAATTAAAAGGTGGTAATATAATAATATTGAGCTCAAGTCATATGTAAATGCAATGAGAATAAATTTTACATTTAGATAGCAAGGCATGGAAGCTCAAACTGAGAGACTGCGTAGTAGTTGATGTCAATCTTCGAGGTGTGTATTTCAGTTGCTGTGGGTCAGAAGAGCATGATAGGTAATTGACAGTTGGCCAAATAACTTTTACTTTTTTTAATAATATGTTGACTCCTGATTGATATATCCAAGTTTCAAAACTATTTGAAATAATTGTAAAATAAAAGTGAGAACTTGGTTAATATTATGTTTCTATTAGTAAATATAGGTGTTCTGAGTATTAAAATGTTGTGGATAATGAATGTAAAGTTATTAATCTCGAGGATCTGGTTTCATGAGGCAAGCTAGTATGACTGTAAAGTTCACTTGAATTTAGTAAATATTCGATTTGGTCTCCACTCTGGAGTCTTCTGCTAATGGGGTTCTCTATAGCCATATGGTTCTCCCCTGTCATTCTGTCTGGTTTTTATTTCCTTTCCACAGATTCCATCTTCCTCACTTTGTCTTTTTCTCTCTTTTCCTTAGCCTTCCTCCTCTATTCGCTACCTGGTACTCCTTGGATCTCTCTTTCTCTTTTTCGTTTTTGCTCTTTACCCTCCTAGTCTGTAACATCAGATCCCCACCATTAACTTTCTCCCGCTTATCTGTCTGCATTTTTCTTCCCCACAATAAAAATGGAAAAGAAAAAGGAAAGGGGAAGTGGAAGTTTTCCCTTGGTTTTCTGTCTAGTATATTGTTACATCAAGTCAACGTCATTGTAGGGGTGTGATTATAGCTAGTGATTGGTGGCTAATGATGGTGGCTAGAGTTAGATCTTTTGAGCTTAATTGCTAAGTTGGTGTATTGTGTAATCACATCCATCATTCATTGTGTTTTAGGTTATGAGGGCTGATATTGGTGTAGTTCTTACTTCCGAGTCTCTATAAATTGGTGTAAGCTACTGTTTCATAAAGCTGGCCTATTTTGTTTAAACACCATGTGGTGTATGTTATGGCTTCTATGTTATATAAACTCAAATTGTTTGTGTTGTTT
Organism: Adansonia rubrostipa; assembly: GCA_038381775.1. NCBI lineage: Eukaryota > Viridiplantae > Streptophyta > Magnoliopsida > Malvales > Malvaceae > Adansonia > Adansonia rubrostipa. Next base: position 1,772,589 of record JBBYHM010000020.1, on the reverse strand, counting down.
CGAGCCCCTCACCAAAAAGGGAACCAAAAAAAAGAGTAGCAAGAGCAAACTAATAAGTATTTTTTTCTGCTATTTCAAATGCCTGCTACTTAGTGATGATATGTGATATTCTCTTATGTTAGCTATTCATGTGATTTTCTCTTTTTCTTGCCTTAAGACTATTGTTTTAGAAAGATAATGCTATCTAATTTTGAATAGTTGGAATTCATCAACCATTATTCTTTCCTTCTGATCCGTTTTTTAAGCTGTTGCTGTTCTAGTTAAATTAGTATTTTTCTTGCCAATAAAGCCAATCAGGAATGGTGAGACTGATGCTGCAATGAGCAAACTTCGTGATTGATATCCCCAGATTGTTCAGGTGAGTACACGATCTGATATTGTCTGCTACTGTTTAAATTGACTGTCGTAAGAGGATTAAAGTTATCATTGCTTAGGTATGTATGTTTTCATTTAACATTATTCTAGAAATTTATTCTTTTGTTCTGTTAAAGCATCTTTCTTTCTCTTAATTCATTCTTTTCAGGTTCTATCAATTTTTGGCTTCAGTTTAATGCATTCTGAACCATAGGCTTAGAGCTAGATTCCAGCAAGGCTAGGTTCGATCCAAGCACTTGCAAATTCCCTTTACCTCTAGGCATTGGCCTCCTTAACAAAAAAAAAAAAAAAATATAAATATATCTAACTTAAATTTTGCTTTCCACTTTAATAATTCTTTTCCCTTCTCTCTCTCTCTCTCTCTCTCTCTCTCTCTCTCTACGTGCATCTGTTTTGGCAGGTTATTTACTCGTATTGATATTGGATAATATATATATAGCCACTGATATGAAATGATTAGGTTTCTTTAGAGGAGAAAAAAATAAAGAAAACGCTTCTTCTCTTGTTGGGAAAGGATTGGAACAGGTTTAGTTGCTTTTTAGGGATGTTTAAACTCTGGCAGTTTAGCCAGGGATACAGCAGAACATGTTAATGTTCACGCCATTCCATCTCTGGAAGAAAAAGAGAGCGAAGAATTGCATATTATTCTACATTCAAAGGGAATTTTTACATTAAAAACTCCTAATTACTCTCCTCAAACCTTAAGGTTGCCTGGATATTAGTCACTACATTTGTGATTTTCTTTGTCTTCTAGCTTGTTGCTAATTGTATGTCACATTAGCTACAAAATTCTGTGATTGTTTCTTCTCGCACATAAATTTTAAATGGTGAAAAACTTGTTGAGTGGATTTAGTTTTGCTGAGCTACGATTTTATTTCTGCTTGTTCATTATTCCATGAACTGGATATGGTTTGACTATTTTGGATTAATGCTTAATGTTTCTGTTATGTCCACTTACATGCTAAATGCAGGACGACAAAGCAGCTATATGCCTTCTACTGCACTGCCAAAAATTTATTGAATTGGTTCGGGTACATATTCTTTCCTTTTATATGTTTTATTTGTACAAAAAGACACTGATTACTGAAAAATACGGATTCCTCATGTTTTAACATTTGATGGAAAATAGTTTTCTGGTTATACATCATCTATTTCAAATTTTATTCTAGACTAAATTCTAGTTTTCAATAGTTTAGGAGACATGTTCTGAGTGGAAAGCACTAGAAATTCCATAATTAGATAATTTGGTATAACCTACTTAACACTCCCTCCCC
>JBBYHM010000020.1:1727667-1762838 GCA_038381775.1 Adansonia rubrostipa | reverse complement strand
TTTTTCAAAGCTCATGATATGATTTACTTTTTGATAAATTAATATTTTATTATATATAGACCTATTCAAGGGTCGAGTTACCCACTCGGTCCAATTGGGTCTGGCTCAGCTTTTTATATTTTTATATCAGACTAGCCTGAACAGACTCAAAACAGTGATTTTAAATTAATATATTTTTTTAAAATTTAATTATAATGTATATGATATTAATAAAACTATTCTTTAATGTGATAAACAGTAATTCTGGTTTAAATAAACAAGCCTGGGCACATTAAATAAAGGCCTTGGATTAAGATTTTAAAAAAATTTAAACCGCGGCCCAGCCCAACTCATGAGTAAGTTTAATCATATTTAAAATATAAATTATATTTTTAGTATTTAATTAAATTATTAAAAGAATATTAAAGTAAAATTCATTATTAAAGTTTTTATTTGTAAAAATTATTTAATTATAATTTCTTCATATTTATTTTTAGTATTAAATTTGGGTTCGAGTTCAGGTCGGGCTCGGGTTCAAGTTTTTTCAAGTTCCGGTCATTTCGGGTTCGGGTCGTTTCGGGTTCAGGTTCTTTCAGGCTCGGGTCATTTCAGGTTCGGGCTATTTCGGGTTCGGGCCATTCGGGTTCGAGTTTTTTTGAGTTTGGCTCATTGACTTTTTGGTCAAATTGGGTTTGGGCTCGGTTTTTTTGGGCAGGTTTTCGAGTTCGGGTTCATTTTGCCACCTCTAGTGAAATCTGATAAGGTTTTGGCTTTCACCCTAATAAGGAAGCTCTTAGAAATAAAGTGCAACAATTTTAAAATTGTGCATAAGCACATTATGGGATTTGAGAGATATTGTTGCTCAACTTAAATCTTCGAAATTGAGTTTTTTTAAGTAAATTTCTTATCACTTTCATATTCAAACTTTTTCCTAATGAGTATGACCATAAGAAATATATATAAAGAAAATGGTCTATCAATGAACTCTCAGTTATATGTGTTCAAGAGGAAAAGAGATTAAAGAATGAGAAACTGATTTATTTAGCCTAGTGACTCAAGGTAAAAAGTAATAAGTAGGCAAATGTGTTCTAAAGGTAAAAAAAGAAAAATGCCAATAAAGAAAATGGCATTATATCCTTCATTTTGTTTTAACTCTAACACATAAGCAAATATTACCTAAAGTATAAAAAGGGACTTGAAAATAAAAGTAAACTCATTCTGTATGAATGTCTTTTGGTGATGTTCCTAAAAATATATGGTGGTTGAACTGATGTTCAACAAATTATATTTCTATAACCATTTAAGATTTCATAAAGTTAAGAAACCAAAGGAAAAGTGGGAGGAACATTTATTACAGAAATCATTAAAGACTATTATGATCATTTTTGAAATCAAGATTTGTTTTAAACCTTAAAAAAAGGGGTTTCATCTTTATTTTGGAAATTTTTTAGGTAAAAAGAGTTTTGAATTTAAATTTTTTAAATTTTATTGTTAAAATTTTAAAAAAGCATTGTTTATTAGATTTTTTATCATTAACTTGGATCCTGATTGTGAGAATAAGTTTGTTAACTATTTACATAATTTTTGTTACTAAAGATGTGCTACAGATAAAATTCCTTCAAAGTTATGGTATAAAGATTGTGTCACATCTCCATATAGAAATTTAGGAGAATTAACAATGATAGAGTTCTTGAAACTCCTCAATTTGACACTTAAATTAGTTGCATTGAGGAAAAAGCAAACTAGCAAGTCCACTAAAGGGAGCTAAAGAAAGCATTATAATATTTAGAGATCATACACCTCCCATTAAGTTTATGGATTAATGCATTAGAATTGCTATTGATGTCCTTATTAAAGTGCTAACTAAATTGTTTCCTAAAAGTTCCTTAGAATTACGAAATAGTTGGAATCCAACTTAAGACATTTCGAACTTAGGTTGTCCAGTTAAATTGAAGACTTATAACCCAAACATAAGGAAACTGGATCCATGAATAGTTAGCAGTTATAAGCGATACAATTAACTTAAAAGGGTATAGATTTTGAATGTCTTTCATATTCAATTAGAATTGTTGAAGCTGGAAATGCTAAGTTTCTTATGGATCATGAGTCCAGTGGGAGTGACTTTACTCATATAGTTCATATTGAGGAATAAATTTATTTATATCGATCTTTTGTAAAGGAGTTGATTGTTTTTTAAAAACAGATATACATAATTAACAGGAACAATTAAATCAAAGTAAAACTTTTACAATAGATTATTAATCTCACTAACTAAAGGTATACAATATGTATAAATGATTATAGAATTAAAAGATCCAATGTAAGAAACTAGCCGTTTCTATCACTCGGCTGTATACCTAAAAAAATCTAATTTTGATATTGCGCATAAAGATGATCTTGTTTTCGTTAGCCATGAATAGTGAGATTTTCACACTTTTGGATAGAGCTATGATAAAAGAGATGGAACCAATGGCCAATAATCCAGTCTAACAACTCGTTGAATTACCTTTTGGTAATTTTAAACTGTATAAGGTTAAACTAATTATCAAAGGTTTCACTCAAAGGAGATATTGATTACCATGGAATTTTTCTCCAATATTTTATGAAAGTTTCATTAAGAATTATCATAGCTTTTGTAGCTCATTTTTTATTGAGAGTTACATTAAATGATAGTGAAAACAACTTCCTTAAATAGGGATCTTAAGAAGAGATATACATGATTCTACTTGAATGTTTCTTTGAAAGATCAATATATAGACTAAAACAAGCATCTCACCAATGATATGTAAAGTTTAACATTTACTAAAATGTTGATCATTTTTATACCTTAAAGTTAGTAGGAGTAAAGTCTTAATTTTAGTCTTATACGTTGGTGATTTTCTCCTTGCAAAAGTGATTTTTTTTCCTTGCAAAAGTGATTTAGCTTATTGCATGAGATAAATGTTTTCTTTCTCAAAACTTAATATAAAGAATTTAAGTGAAACTTCATATGTTATAGGCATAAAGATTAATAAAGATAGGTTCAAAAAGACATTGAGTCTATCTCAAGAAGCCTATATCTAGACAGTTCTATGAAAAATTAAGATGCAAAGCTATTCACTTATGAGGACATTTCAATTTGAGCCAATATCTCTAAATAATTTAGAAACAGAGCATATAAAAGGCATTACATATACATATAGTATTGCAAGCCTTATATCTGATCAAGTATATACAAACTCGACATAAGGTTTATGGTAGAAGTGTATGGCAGATATTAAAGTAATTCTGGGCTTGGACTATGAAAGCTGCCAAATGAATTATGTTATAAAGTAATATCACAAGCAATAAAGTTGACATATTTTATCTCTAGTTTTAGAGTTGTCAACAAGGCCATTAAAGATCTAATGTGACAACTCTTATGCAATTTGCTTTTCTAAGAATGTAAAAGTGAGAGTCGTAATAAGCAAATAGCTATAAAGTAGCTTGTTGTTAGAGACTTTATAAAGAAGCAAAAAATGGATATCCAACATATTAGTACAGATTTAATAGTAGCCGATCCCATGACTAAATCATTATCGACAAAACAGTTTAAAATTTATGTGGATCATATAGGGTTATTTAAATTCTGTTAAGATGTATTTTGGCTTCTTTGATTTTGTTAATTTTACACTGTTAGAGCTCATGGACATGTTTTAGTTTGTGCACATAAAGATTACATGTAAAGTGGACCCTGAATGATTACAGAAAATTCATTCATAAAGTATTGTCTCATAAAATGTTCTTTCAGAGATGATCATGCATTGTAATACATGGAAGGAAATATTCATTTTAGAATGCTACAGCCATGATTCGTGCTATGTGAAATCTTTAATTGAGTGGGAGTCGGGCTAGAGTAACTTATGGCCATGTTAAAGTTTTGGATTTAATTATCACATATTTGAGTTCTTGATTTATCATATAGGCCAAGTGAGACAATGTTGGACTTTATGTGGCCCACATGATAATAAATGGACCAAGATAATTAAATCAAATTATTAAGGTGATATTATAAAGTAAATCTTAATTCAGTTTAACTACTCTAGTGATAAGAATTTAATTATACTTTAATAACTAATTAGAATACAGATTTTTTGATAGTAGGATACAACTCTAATTAGTTTTCTAGTATAAGTCCCTAGTCTAGTCTATATAAACTGCCTGTGCATCATCATAAGGTAATTATCCTAAAAAAAGAAATAAACTAGAAAGTTTATACGGGTGTTTGTTTTCATATACTTGGAGCAAGATTCCGTTATTGATCAACAATGGCTAAAGGTACTTTTTTATTTAAATTATTATATTCTAAACGGCTAAAATTCTTATGTTTTATATGAAAGTGTTAATTAGACAGAAAATACCATTTTTGGTTGAAAATTTTTGAGTTTTTAAGGTCATTTGTGTTTTACACTAAAATTATTTTAATTCGAAGCATTAGATATAAATTATTGAGTTTTAAAATTTAGTTTAATTTGAAAACATTTTGAGTTAAAACTGTCAAATTGTTCTGAGTTTGGATCACGTTAGAATTGAGGTAATTGATTATTTCAATTTGGGTTGGATGGATTTGGGTTATTGATTTCTTCATTAAATCAGGTTGGGTAATATTTGGGATGATTGGATGAAATTTTCAAGTTCGTATCAACTTTAATAGATCTAATTCATTAATTTTTATATAATTTATTTTTTAGAGTTAAATTAGTAGTAAACTTGTCAAAGGGTCAGATAACCCGTCTGACTGAATAAGCTCGATCGGGTTTTGGATATTAATTTTCGTAATATGAGCAAGTCTTAGTTATTGTTCAAACATTAAAATAATTTTTTATTTAAATTTAATTATATAAAATATATAAATATATAAATATAATTCTTACACATTTTAATGTATTTATACAATAAATTCAAACACTCAAATTAAACTGATCCAAATTGGACGTCAAAATCTTTTGAAACCTTAATTCCGCTTCGCTTGTGAGCATATCAATTAGCAGTTAGAAACTTTTTCATCTTTTTCCTTCGTAACCATCCTTTCTAGTTTCTACTAATCATGTGAGTAGGATGAAAGTTGACATCTTATTTTTCTTTTTTTTTTTTCTGTAAAGTGTATGGGAAATCCATTATATTATAAGCTATAGTAAATTTTGTCAAAAATTTACACCTTAAAAACATTTGCACATCTTTTTTATTTCTTGTAGTGAAAAGAGATCCCATTATAAGTGAAGAGTAAATTTTGAAGACTTTCCTATTGCAGTGAGTCTCTTTTACGGTTATATATATATATATATATATATAAAAGAAGCAAAGAATCAAGATGACTATAGCTTCTTCTGCATATGTATCATCAGTAGTACGTGGGCTTAATAAATACACAAGGGTAAAAGACAAAAGGAATTCAATTTCCTGTCTTAAAGATGGAAAACAGAATTTAAGGCCCTTTAACACGTTGACTACGTAAGCGTAAGACAGTTACCGACCGTACAGTGTTTTATTACTCAGAATGGATATAAATTTCCCCATGCATTTCACTTCTTTCCATCACTTTACAAACATTATTCAACTCAACTTTCCATACAAGCCGAGCAACCAAAACAGAAAACATTTCCTTTTGTTAGATCTATGGAGAGTATTGAATCCAACAAGAAATCCTCCTTCCAGCTAGAGAATCCACCGCCTTCCTCTCCTCCACGTCCTTTCCGGCTAATAAGGATCATCTTTGTGGCTTCCATCGCCGCCGGGATCCAATTCGGCTGGGCCTTGCAGCTATCCCTCCTCACCCCATATGTTCAACTCCTTGGCATCCCTCACAAGTGGGCTTCTCTCATTTGGCTCTGTGGACCCATCTCTGGGATGCTGGTGCAACCCATCGTTGGTTACCACAGCGACCGTTGCACCTCCCGTTTTGGCCGCCGCCGCCCTTTCATAGCCGCTGGAGCCGCTCTGGTCGCCACCGCGGTGGTCCTCATAGGCTTCGCAGCTGACTTAGGTCACCTCTTTGGTGACTCATTAGCTAATGACATGAAGCCACGTGCCATTGTGGTGTTTGTGATAGGGTTTTGGATCCTAGACGTGGCCAACAACATGTTACAAGGTCCATGCAGAGCTTTACTGGCTGATCTTTCAGGGAATAACCAGAAGAAAACGCGAACCGCTAACGCCTTATTTTCGTTTTTCATGGCTGTTGGAAACGTCCTTGGCTTCGCCGCCGGTTCCTACACCCACCTTCACAACATCTTCCCCTTCACAACCACCAAAGCTTGTGACATTTACTGTGCAAATCTCAAAAGCTGTTTCTTTTTCTCCATTTTGCTTTTGCTAACCCTAACCTCTATGGCTCTCTCGTACGTGCATGAAAAACCCTGGTCACCGGAACCTGGAAACGCCGGCAACGTAGGTGGCCCTGAGATTGAGGATGAAGACGAAGCAGCAGCAGCAGAGACAACGCCGGTTCCCTTCTTTGGGGAAATACTTGGTGCTCTTAAAGAATTGAAAAGACCCATGTGGGTTCTCCTCTTGGTGACGTGTCTTAATTGGATTGCATGGTTCCCTTTCCTGTTGTTCGACACTGATTGGATGGGGAGAGAGGTGTACGGTGGGGATGCACAGGGGAATAACCTCGCTTTGAAGCTGTACAACAGTGGGGTACACGCGGGCGCATTGGGGCTCATGTTGAACTCTGTGGTGCTGGGTTTCACGTCCCTTGGGGTGGAGCTCTTGGCGCGTGGGGTTGGTGGGGTCAATAGGCTTTGGGGGATTGTCAATTTTCTACTTGCTCTTTGTTTGGCAATAACAGTTTTGGTGACCAAATTGGCTAAGTCAAACCGCCGGTTCACCACCGTGGATGGTGTCATAGTTCCTTTGCCGCCAACAGCAGGTATCAAGGCCGGGGCATTGTCTCTATTCGCAGCATTAGGGATACCCTTAGCTGTAAGTTCATCTTTTCTTCAATTACCGCTTTTTAGTTACAACATTAATTAATTAACCCACTTTTTCCTTGACAAAATTTTGATCCCCAATTTTGTTATAATGAATTGAAATTAGGATTCAAAATCAATCTTAAATGAACTTCTGTACAGAAATTGAAAACTCTAAATTTCATTTCATAGAACATTAGTAATTATGTCTTGATTAAACGTGTAAGGAGCTTGTATTATATTTTTATTTTATTCTATTCTTATGAAATGCTTTATAACTTTATTGATGAAATTTGGATTTTAAACCACATGCCATTCCTTTGCCTTGTTCTTTCATCCGTTTGTCATTTTCTTTTAGCAATTCCCCTTTTTATCAGTTGAAATTCTTTGAGCAATTTTTATAGTTTTCAACATTTTGTTCCCCATGATATTTGAGATCATCTCATAAGTTTTGTAGGAGTTTGCAAACCATCTGTCTGCTGTAATGCTTAATGGAGGGTCTGTTTCTAGAATTTAAGTAGTTTGTTTTGAGAGCATTGAGAGGGTTTTGGGTATTCTCTATCTCATTATACTCTTGTTCTGTTAAAGCACTTGCAACTTTTTTTTTTTTTTTTTTTTTGCTGATTGTTTCTTGTTCTATATCCTCTGATAAAATTCACTGCCTGAGAATATCAAGAAAAAAGAAAGTATTCACCTAAACCTCCCAAAAATGGGCTCATTTGAAGGGGGAAAAAATTCTAAACAGTCATCAAAGGTGGAGGATTTCCTTTTCCATTTCGTTTAATGTTTTCACCTCTCGATTTTCCATTTTTTTTTTCTCGTACTTTTTATAGATAAGTTCGTATGGAGCTTGAATAAGTGAGAAACTTGATATTAGTGGTTAGAACGTAGCTTTTTAATGCTTCATTTGGATGTATGGTGCTGTGATATCGCTTTATAGCCGGATCCTTAGAGATCTAGTCATAAAATGCAGTATGGCACGATAGGAGGGACTCCCGCATGCATCCAAATGAAGAATAAATAAGTAGGTGTTCAAAGGTGTCTTTATAGCGCGATTGCCCCTAGCATTACTTTTGGGCCTTTTCTTTTATCGGAAAAATACAAAATTTCCTGCTTTAGTATGAGTTGAGATGAGAGGATCAGACCTACGAGGGAACCATCTCTAGTCTAGGAGCATTTCCATATGTGTTCTTTCAATGCCCGTTCCCAAAGCAAAGCAGGAAGAAGCCTATGGCGCATTCTTCTCTTTCCAAAAAGCTTTGGTATTGCGCCTTTCTGTGCTCCCTTTCGCCCTTGGTTATATCCGTAGCTTTCCTGTGCCTCTTTCTTTCTTGTCTCTCTTTCTCTATCTTCCCATCCTAGGAGCCAAGACAGAGAGGAAGCCAGTCTTTGGTCTTTTAGTAAGCCTTTCCCTTCCTTGTACTAACCAAAACATATTTTTGCAGTTCATTTTGTTTGTTCTTCCCTGAATTATAAATACCTCACCATGTGTTATAAACATATTTGGGAGTAGAGGCGTACTATTTTTGATACTTTCAATGACCATATACTGCATTCTCATAAATGGGATTTTAATTGTGTCAATTTCTGTCTGCTTCTTTATTTTTCACATCACTTCTTTTTCCCCTTTCTGGAAGTAATTGACCGGTGAAGTGGAGGCAGGTAACTCTAAGAAAATGAATCAACTTTTAGAAAAAGGACAATGGAAATATATTTTAAATAAAATCTTTTAAGTTCATTTGAAATGCACTGCGTAAGAGATTTTCCTTTTGGATCCACGAATCTTTCACAAGCTAAAGGATAATTTCCTATTTTATTTTTCCAGGTAACGTACAGCATTCCTTTTGCACTGGCATCCATATTTTCTAGTTCCTCCGGTGCTGGCCAAGGTACATTTTGCAATAATTGTTTTTCCAGGCACATTGAAAATAACTTCATGGTATTGCCCAATTATCCTTTCAAACTAAAGGGATTATCTTCTTGTTTTTTTTTCTTTTGAATAATTAACTAAAATTGATTATCATTTATTCTGAAACAGGGCTTTCTTTGGGAGTGCTGAATCTTGCAATAGTCATACCTCAGGTAATACTAATATTGCATTCTTATTAATGCTAATATAACTTAATATTTATGGCATCGGTGTGTATTCTGGCCGTAATTTAACTCAAATGTTTTATAGCTAATGATTAGAGAATTATGCATGTAGTTGTTTGCAACTTTGGGATTGATATTGGAGTGTAATGAATTCACAGATATTGGTGTCTCTGGGTAGTGGACCATTTGATGCAATATTTGGAGGTGGAAACCTTCCAGCTTTTGTACTTGGAGCATTTGCAGCAGCTGCAAGTGGAATATTTGCTCTAACCATGCTCCCATCTCCACCCCCTGATGTCGCTATTGCCAAGACTGCAACTGCTGGGTTTCATTAACAGTAAAGGATCTGTCTTTTTTTTTTCTTTTATTTTCTTTCTTTCTTCTTCTTCTTCTTCTTCTTCTTCTTTTGTTATTATATGAAGACAGAGCATAGAACCCTAACCGGCACTTTTATGCAAAAGAAGTGCCGAGGCTAAAGCTCAAATGGCCTTTTTGGTGTTAAAATGTATCAATTGCCAAATGGCCATTTTAGTTTTAAAGTCAAAAAGCTTTTAGTGTTTGCGTAAGCAGCATTGTAGTTTTGATGTTTTTAGTTCATTATGCTAGGCATTGAAACGTATCAATAGCCAAAATGGCCATTTTAGTTCATTATGCTAGTTTTTATGTTTTAGCTCATGGTGCTACTTAGACCTATTAACCGTAACCCGAACTTGAAAAACTCAACTAACCCATTTGAACTCAAGTTTGATCCAACCTGATTTAATCATAACTCGAAATTACCCAAACAATTAACCCAAAATAACTCAAATTCATAATATTCAAGCATGATAAATCTAAATGTTAAACTTAATTAATCAGAAACTGATTAATTGAGTGTTAAACTTAATTGTTCGAACCTCAAATTATCAAAATCTAGAATGATTCGACCTCAAAATGATTCGAACAATAAACTTGAAATGACTAAACTCAATAAACTCGAGTATTAAACCTAATTAACCAAAAACTGATTAACCTAAATATTAAACTTAATTGACCTGAATTTGATTAACCTAAACCTAGAATGATCGAAAATCGATGCTTGGAGCTCAAAATAAATTGATCCCAAAATAATTCAAAACCAAAGTGATTCGAAACTGAAATAATCCATATCCAAAAATAATTTAAAATTTAAAAACTCAAAATGATTTAACCCGAATTAACTCAATCCACCCAATTGACAAGCCTAGTGCCACTTAGGATAAAAGTGCTGATGATTGAATTCAACATCGTGTACAAAAGAAAAAGAAATCACTACTCAAAAAGTGGAAGAAACCGTGCTTGAATTATTTTATTTAAGCAAATTTCTCCCATAAATATTGTTTTTTTTATGAAATGACATGAATGTAATACGAAAAAAATAATTAAAATATATTATAAATATGTGATCCTATTAAAATTTATATAATTTAAATTTAATTTTTAATTTATTAAAATTTATATAAATATATAATATTTTAAACATAATTATGATGCATAAAAATATAAAATATAATAAAAATATATAAATATAATATAAATTATTTTTAATATTTTTCTTTGCTCGTCTTGTTACGCAAAAGCTTAGAGGTATGGGAATTTGTCATAGCAGTCGGGTTTCATATAGGACTAGGCCCAAAGGAAAAAAAAAATGAAAAAAAGGACAAAAGTTCTAGTGTAGCTACGCTGGATGTTGTTAGTTGGGAGGAAATACACCTAGGCTAGGACAAAGTGCTTTGATATTGTAAAAGATCCTGTGTGTGTTGATCTTGTGATGTATGGTCCCAAACTGCAGAATGCTTTGGGCAGTGGGTTGGTGAGGCACATGACTTTGCTTTTGATTGATTTAATTTTGGATGTTGTCCTCTTCTTGATAAACACTTAGAACTTCATCCAAATTACTATGATTGAGAGAAATTCACATGGTAGAAGCAAATAAGATTCCTTTCCTTGATTAACATGTTATCATTTGCCTATCATCGATTTAACTGGACTTTGGGTTTGGCGAGAATTCAATACTTTTTTATCGGATATTACAACATTTCTTGTTTATAAAACATATCGCCGTCCTTTCTGCCTTTTTTGTTGCTTGCTAAACCTAATACCAATACTATCCTGCGGCCAACCAGAGATTTTCAATCAGATTAATAGTCGTGAACAACAACGATAATTCGCAATTGAAGAGAAGCTAGCCAAGCCAAGGAAAGCAAAGAAGAAGAAGTAAAGGGAGTGAAGATGGGCATTCATAGAGACTCGACCAAGAATTCACCGAAAAATTCACCAAAGAATAAAACTACTCTTAAGTATCTCATTGGCCTAGAGTCCCAGCCATATGTTGGAATTAACCTTTCTAGTCCCAGCCGTGGCCTTGGTAGGCAATCTCCATTTTACTCCGAAAACGAAGAAATCCTGTCTGCAATCTCTTATTGTAACTTGATTTTCACTTTCACCGATCCTCTGGAGTCGCCTTCAAAACAAGATCGCAAGCGGCTCAAACTTATCCAAGTTGTCTCTTTGATCAAATCTTCCAAGAAGCCATTGCATGAACAACTCCTGTCACCTCTCATGTCCATGGTATCTGCCAATCTGTTCAGGCCACTCCCTCCACCTTCCAATATTTCCACCATTTCTGACTTGCTCGATGATGAAGAACTTTCAACTTTTACACCTCTATGGCCTCACTTGCAAATTGTTTATGATATTCTCCTTAGGCTTGTTGTCAATGAAGATCCCAAGAAACTTCGAGATTACATCGATCACCATTTCATCCGCAATCTTCTCTACCTCTTTCAGTCCGAAGACCCCAGAGAAAGAGAGAGTTTAAAGAATATTTTCCATCGTCTATATTCAAGATTCACTTTCTATAGATCATTCATGAGAAAAGCAATGAATGATGTGTTTTTCCATTATGTTTTTGAGACAGAAAGGCATAGTGGGATTAGTGAGCTGCTTGAGATATGGGGAAGCATCATCAACGGCTTTGGGGTTCCACTAAAGGAGGAGCACAAGCTTTTTTTGATGAGAGTGCTTCTTCCATTGCACAAGGCCAAGGGTCTGCAGTTTTACCATAGGCAGCTGGTGTATTGCGTTTCCCAGTTTGTGCAGAAAGAGCCGGCACTTGGAGGAGTAGTTGTTAGGAGGATTCTAAGATACTGGCCAATTACCAATTGTCAGAAAGAAGTTCTACTTATAGGGGAATTGGAGGAACTGGTAGAGAATATCGATCCTGATCAGTACAGAATGTTGGCTTTGCCTTTATGCTCCCGAATAACAAGATGTTTCAACAGTTGCAACTCGCAGGTAAGCTTGCTTAATCATGACCATGAGGTTTCTCATCTCTGAGACATTTTCGTCTTCTATATATTAATCAGCTCTTCAATTGATGGAAATGTCTGAATTTCCCTTCTCATCATGCTCCCTATCCTATTTGATTGATTGCTAAGAAGTAAGAACATATCCAAAATCAATGACAACTTGAAATTTGATATACAAAAAAATGCTATTGTACACGTTGCAATTCTTAGTTATTGCAAACAATGGGAGAGGTATAAAGTCATGTCTGAAAATTTTGTGCCCTTTGTTTCATATTGGAACTATTAACCATCATATTAATGGTAGTGAAAGGGTCCTCCTGACAGTATTTAGAAGCCAACGTTTTTTCTTATACGCTTGAATTGGATTAATCGAATCTTTATTCTTCAGACAGAACGATGACATGGTTACCGAAGGTAAGCTAATCCAGGGTAGGTGGCTTTGATTGAGGATCGAAATCTGTCGTTTCCATTGAGGGGTTTAGTTTTGTTGGACATTGATTTTATTGATTTTGTTTTATAGTAGTTTCGTTGATTATCAGGTAGCTGAACGAGCACTGTACGTATGGAACAACGAGCAGTTCGTGAAGATGGCAACGGCAGCAATGGAAGATGTGTTTCCGGTGGTAGTGGAAGGGATGGAGAAGAACCTAAAGCTGCATTGGAGCAAGAGTGTGAAGCAATTAACAGAAAATGTGAAGGCCATGTTGGAAGAAATGGATCCAACTCTATACGAGAGTTGCCTCCAGGAAATGGATCATCGGGAATCACAAGCTCACGAGGAGGAAATCAAGAGGAAGCACAAATGGGACAAAATAGAAATGGCAGCAAAGCAGAAGAACTTCATCTTTCAACCTCCAAATTCTATATGCGTTTCTTCTCATTGATATTAATATGTTGTGCTTGCTCCGCTAATTTTCACAACAAATTAACATGAAATCGTACTATATATATGTATGTATGTATGTATGTATGTATTTTTCAAATTAAGTAGGACTCGGTGACAAGAACAACTATTTAATTTCATTTCTCTGCCTTGCCTGCCAACCTGATGAGATTTCATAAATATAAATATAATTTGCCAGCTATAGAGGTGAAAGTCAGTTAATTTGGTGGTTGAGAACCTCCAAAGTTAACTACAATAAGCCAACAGACATGAACCCAAGTGTTCTAAATCTGCAGATGGACGCATCAATATAGGGTAATGTTATTTTGTAGACTACTGGAAGTCCAGTAATAATTTTACAAGTATTAAACTCAAATTCGAAAACTTTTCAAAAATTTGGATTGAAATCCATACGAGTTAGATTTAATTAAAAAAAAGTTTGAGATTAAATAAAAAAAATTCTCTTTCAAAAAAAAAATTCAAATTCAATTCAAATTATCAAAAAAAAAAATGCTAAATTGATTATATCTTTGAAAAAAATTCTAAAATAATCTAATTAACCTGAATAAAACTTAAATACAATCCAAAATAACTTGATGCCAAATATAATTGGAACTAAAAGTGCATGAAACCAAATCTACCTAACATATCCATTTGCGACCTCTAAGTATTTATTTGCTGTGAGCAATCCGAAACATTAGAAGATAATAGATGTTTAAAATTTTTTATTTCAACGCCTATAATGTATAACATCTATACCTATAACCTGTAATATCTGTAATAGTACATTGAAGCGATTGCGCAAATTGAGGAGATCGCATCGTTAGGACTTACCACATTAGTTCCAAATTTTTATTTTTTTTATTTTATGCATTTATATTGTGTTGATATTATATTTTCATGTTATAAATAAATTTAAAATATTATATATTTAAATAAATTTTAATATATTAATAATTTAATTTATGTAAATTTTAATCAGTTTATATATTCGTGTTATATTCTTTTTTTATGGGTTATGTTATTTTTTAATTATTTTTCTCATATTATGTTAGTGTTATATAACATATATTGCGTTTGACATTGTCAAGTCTAATTAAAACTATTGAAATAACTTCCACATTTTTGTCAACTGTCGTCATGTTCATATTCGTATTTTTCGTGTTATTATCATTTTCAAGGCATTATATGGTTATGTAAATTTTAATATGTTAAGAATTTGATTTATTTATTATTTAATATGTTGATCTATTTATGTCGTGTTTATTTTTATTCTATGTATTTTAATTATTTTTTGATTGGTATTCATATTATATAATCATGTTGTATCTAAAATTACTATATGTAATTGATACTATTTAAATAATTCTAAAAAATTGTATAACGTGTTGTATAAAGATTGAGACTTATTATTTGTCTAGATTCAATTTGGCCATTTAAGACATCTATATCTTGCTTTAAATATTATTCTCAAGTGAAAATTTTATATAATTTATCATAATAATTTAAATTAAACTCTAAATTTATTTACTCAATAATAAGATGATTGCTTTTGCATATGCCGTAAATCGATAAAAATGTCAAACAATAAAGTCGCAAACATCTGTCTAATACTACCCTTTAAACTTTAATCAATTCTTCTTTTCTTTTGCTATTTATGTTAAAAAAAAACTAAATAATTCTTCTTTTGCTATTTGTTTGTTTAAAAAAGCTATAAAAAGAAAATAAAATACAATTTATTTTATTTATTTATTTATTTGCTTTCTAATTATTATATATATTGTTTATTTCTATAATTATTTAACCACTCTAGTAAACAATAATTAAAAAATTAATAAAATTAAATAATTCTCACATATTTAATTATAATTAATATATAATTATCATACTAGTACGATAATGTCATCTAATTACGCCTTTAATCTTGTTTTTTGTTATTTGCCTGATTTTAAGAAAACAAAATGGAAATAAAATGCAATTATTTTATTTTTATTTCCTTTGTAAATTTTATATATATTTTCATTTCTATAATTATTTAATCAATTTAGTTAAAAATAATAAAAATAAATAATTCTTTCATATTTAATTTTCAATTAACATGAATGATTATATTAATATTAAAGATACTTAATACCAAATTGTAGTATATTTTTATTTATTTTTTCTATTTTTGTTTAAGAATCAAATCAAATAGCTTCAAGAATCTCATCCTATCTTGTCTAACACAATATGGAGCTCGTTAGGACGTTGATCCACCTTTGGTTCGTTTAATGTGATAGCCCAAGAACTTAAGCCCAAATTAATTCTCTCAAATGAATTCGCCCATATAATGTTTTTAATAATTTTTTCTCATTTAATATCTAAGCGTACAGTTAAATTTACAAAATTGCTTGAAAAATATTAATTAAAAATAATAAAAATAAAATTATTAAGTGAATAACTTAAACAATTAAATTATATTTATTAAAAACCCCATAAAATAAATATTTTAAAACAAATTGTTAGTGAAAATTATAAAATTTTTATTTAAAAAAAATCCTAAACCCTTACAAAAATCTTAATAGAATCTTAATGATTATTTTCATGATATAAATTCTGTAATTTATAAATAATTACTTTCAATGTATATTTTTAATTTAATCTTATCTAGTTATTAAAATTACCGTCAGTAAGGAAATATAGTTATATTAATTAGTATTATATTATTAACATGTATCAATGTCTATAATATATGGATTATAGTTAGAAAAATAAATATTATCAATATCACTTTTTAATATGTTTAAAATTCTTCAAAACCATCATTCAACGGTTGTAATTATCGTTGTGGAGGATAATTCCTAAAATGAAAAATAAATCATGAAGTTTGGTACAAAACAGTTAGGGTCGAGAGAGGCACTCCATTGTATCATTGACAATCCTTCTTTCGATTTCTTAGATCTAAATTCAAATAGTCATAACTTTTTCGTATTATGCTTGAAAAGTGTACGAATCTTAGAATTAAATAATAGTTATGTGATTGAACTCACCTTATTAGGTTTTATTACGATTTCAAACTTCTATCAAACTTAAATTATATGATCAATTAAAACAATTTAAGAGTCACCACTTGATTAAAATCGTAAATTAAAGAATTACAATAATGTTTTTACCGAAAAGAGTTTGGTTCATGATTTGGGTAGAATCAAAGCTTTTAATTTTGTCTGAGATAAACTTAGCCTCCTATAATATTCCACTTTAGTTGCCACATTGTGAATCTTTCAAATTAGGTTCCACTTAAATTGATGCAAACAGACATTTATATGATTGTATGTTTCGTGCTATCACGCAGGCCTTTAAAACAACAATTGTGAGGTAATAGCTTTAAGCCATCTTTCGATCATTAACAATAATACAATTAATGGCAATTATATAACTAAAAAATTAAATAACAAAATATAAGTTTATAACTAAATTACATGGCATGTTAATACTAAATCATAAGCATATCCCAACATGTCACGGCATTATTAAAAATAAATAATTAAATAAAAAACTGGTATATAATTCTACATGCCACGTGTTTTTTAATGCAATTCTAAAATTATATGACATATTAAGCAACTAAACGTGCATACCTGAGTCTACATAATGAATGTTCTTGGATATTACGTCACATACTCAATACTTGTCGTGCAAGGAGAAAAATTACTTAGATGAACTTTTTAGTAGGCAACAACAGCTTCGAGCTCGTAAGCTAGATCGAGTTGATCGAAGTTCTGACTTCGAGTTGCGAATCATTGAGAAAAAAATTTGCAGAGCCTGGACTATGTTTAGGCAAGGTTTAGGGTTCAATTGTAGGTGATTTAGCTTCTGTTTAATGTATAATCAGAATACAAATTAGGTTTGAATGAAAAAGTTGACGAGGAAGAAGAAAATAAGTTTCGGAGATTGACCAAAAATGCCGACCAGTATTTTGAGTTTCTGGAGGTAGAAAAGAAATTAAAATTTTGGGCGGCTGAAGGTGGCTTTGAGGCTTTGGTGCCGACGGCTGAGTATACCGGAGGAAGAAAACTCCTAAACACAAGAAAAAACTGGGGGAATGGTAGAGAAATTAATGTGGAATTGATGCATTCTGATCGAGGGATTAAGAGGTGTGGAAATTGGGCTGAGCTCCTCTCTAATTTTTTTTTCAATTATTTTTCAATATATTTATCAATATCATTCATATATATATATATATAATACTAAATTATGAAAGTAGCACTTATAATTGATGATTAAAATTGTAATAAATAATAATAGATGAAAAATAATGATGAAAATCCCAACGTGTGAAAATTAGGGTGCAAAGTTCTTAGGTCCAATGATAAAGAGAGTAACATTTAGTTCATTCTAAGGAATCCCAACATAGGGAATTAAAAAAAAAAAAAAAACATATCCTAAATATGTGATCAACACTCAAGCGTGCTAATTGGCACTAATCAATATTTCCATAACCTATGAGTCAAATCATATGTGAAAATTACCTTAAAACTACAAAGATTATCGATTGGCAATAAGAAGTGTTATAATGCTTATAATTAAAGATTCAATCTCAAGACGTAATTATGGAATCGTAACTAATCTTTTTTGTAAAGTGTGATTAGTCGTATATAAAAATTTAATAATTTTAAAGTAATATTAAGCTTGACAAAAGTACTTAAAAAAAATGCATGTCTTATTTTATATTACCAGAATTAAATTCATAAGTATGATTACATGTAGAGAATATGATTAACACCCACAACGTCCATCGAAGAAGATTGTACCTAATTAGCCTTATATAATACTGCAAGGTTTTAATTAAAATGTTCTTTATTTTATTTAATTTTTCCTGTGACTTAAGTACCTAAAATAGAAATTTTCTTCAAACCATTTCCACCGTTCGAAAGTAAATCTAAAAATTCACCTCACCTTAAGATTCATTAATAATAAACATTCATTCTACGAAGAGGCTCCATCTTCAGAGTTTATGTTTCATTCAAATGTCGAAATATTAAAAAAAATTCTTAGATTTTCCCAACCATTTCGAAGAGATTCCTAAAAAAACTCTCTTTCCTCGAGAGTATTCAAGACAAATCAAAGAAGTTCCCTTTTGGATTTAATTTAATATATTGTGAAAGACATCCAAATTCTAATTTCCAAAAATTATGTTCATATTTATTTAATTATTATTAAATTTTATTTTATTTAGAAAGTATATCTTTATCTTTAAGTATTGAAAATTTTTCTCAAAACTTTTCACTATTCTAGAAAATAAATTTTCTCACTTAAAAATCTCTCAGATATCACTTAATTCATGACCAATTTGAATTTCATCCTCAGAAAAGATATTAATTTATTTTTTAATTTTAATTTGTTATGAATTATGTAAAAAATAAAAATCATTGGAGGAATTTCTATTTTATTTTTTTAAAATCTCCTAATTATTATTATTATTTTCAAAATTTTTTGGCTAATCTTAACTGACTTAAAATGGAAGAATAAACTCCTAATATATTTCATAGCAATAATTTATGCAAAACAAACAAAAATAAACAAATAAATTAGTGATTAACAGTTATATGATTCGTAATAAAAATAATCAAAACAATAAAAGAAATAATAAACGGAAACAAATAAATAAATGAATGAACAAAATCGAAAAATAAATGAAACAAAGGAAAAATAACTAATATAATAAAAAAGGAGAAAAAGGAACACATTATATGTTGGTCAAGTTAGGTGCAGGTTATAACTCGAACCCTGCGTGACCTAATCTTAGCATCTTTATAAAGCCTTCAATATTTTTGCTTTCATTTCTAACCTTATAAATGAAAAATGGAAACAAATTCTCTTCTCAGTTTCTCTATGTTTTCACCAGAAATTGATCACCTGTTTTTAATTCGTCCACCACTGTCGCTGATGCTGATGCGACCCAAATTAGTGAAGGAGATAGAAACACAAAATAGAGGGAAGAAATAGAGAATTGGAGAAAGAAAGGAACAGGCATAAAGAGATAGAAAGAATGTTTTTGGTATTTTCATTAATGTCCCTTACATCGTTCATGGCATCCCAATATATTCTCTGACGGTAACTAACAACTCTGATGGAAATAATGAAAATTACAATATTACCACTCACAAAAACACATTACTTTTAACGTATCACTACACGATTATGCCTATATCCTACTCTGCTTGTTGAAACAATCCTTGTCCTCAAGGATTGAAAATAAGAATTCTTTGTTGTAATTCTTGAAGAATGGCAAATAATGAACATAGTACAAGAGTAGGATTTGCGGTAACCCAAGTTCTATTAAACATGCGTGGGATCCTTAGTAACATTGGAAGGCCACCCTTTCCACTTTTATCACCATGAGCTACCCAGTCATCACATTCTCATGGAACAACTTCTTTTAAACAAACCCTCACAAGAAGAAAGCTATTTTAACGTATGATTCTCCAGTGCACTTAAAGCACCTTGACAAGAAAGCAGCCAAGCAAGTTTGAAGGCCTTTCACCCCCTTTATGTAGAAAAGAAAAACTGCGACCTTAACAAACTAAAATGACATAAAAGTTTCTAAAGCATAACCAAAACTTAGAACCCTGGAAAGATGGGGCAAGGTTATACATTCCCATAGTTGCTGCAATTAGTGGAATATTGTCAATAATTGCTGATAGAACTTCCATTGCACTTGCAATCAACTCCATTGGGAATATAAGCCTCGAGGTTATTCGCCAACTCTTGAAGATTTGTTGTTTCTAGGCGCTCACAAACAAAAGGTTTCCAAAGAAGGAAGTGTCTTTTTGGGTATCAATCCTTGATAAAGCCTGTGGAACCTTTAATTTTTGCCTTTCCGATTCACCATGATGAATAGCATCAGTCAGGATCCAAAGAACTCTAAATCCCAAAATCATGTCCGTAAAAGGGAATTAACTAGTTATGGCCTTGATCACAAGAAAAAAAAAATCAAAGCACAAATACCCATGGAGGAAACAAGCTGCCCTCTTAGAATCATTTGTGCTAGTGCCAAAACACTGGAAGAATCTTGTCCCTTCCCATTAACTTTACTAGTCAAAGACAAAAGAGCCACCAAAACAGTTATGGAAACAACTGAAGGTATGGAAAAACCTTTCATAGCTCGAAATATGGATATTTGACCATGTGCCCATAGCGCTGTGGTGGTAACATCAGTAATATGAGTCCAAGCACTTGTAGCATTTGCCATTTTCACAGCAACAGCTCCTAAAAACTTGCAATATTCTGCTGGAGGCACTAATTTCCTCGACAAAGAACCCATGACTACTGTAGATGTCAGATTGTCAAGGATGCCACTAAGGAAAAAGGTCTCAAACTCAACTACCCAAAGCAGAGACCATTGCTTTCAAGTGCTTATATTGTTAATGACCAGTTTAAATTCTTGATGGGCATAACTATCTCCACAATGGTCGTTGCGCCAAGCAAGAAAAATACGATTTCACTGACTTCTGCAGATGCATATGTCAGCTTTAGAACAACTCTATTAGCTGAATGAACCGCAAAGCTGCCTACTACCTACAAACTCGCAGCCATCAACATTATTATTCCATTTTTATGTTGTGTAAAATTTTCCTCGAAGGCAATGCCTACATATCCTATTGCAAAAAGCAATGCCATAGCAATATCCTGGTTGATAGTGACTCATGATAGGTTAATTACTAGACTTATAGTTAAAGCTGCTATGAAAATCGCAATAGTTTTCAGCGAATTAGTCTTTACTGGGTAAGTAGATTTAAAATATAATGAACGAGTGTCATCAGCTGAACATAAAGGATCATAAGATCCAAGTGGTGAGGTTAGTTCAACGAAACAAATTTCACCAATCGTCTTGACTCCTTTTGTATATAGCACCAGACGTCGATACAAGTGAGTATAGACCTAACTGTTCATGAGAACATAGATGAATTCTCACCTTCTTGATCTTAGAATCTTTTGCACGCCTATGCCAATGGGAGTGAGCAAATAACTTCTGTAATTAGGACAGTGCGAGGATCGAAAACCTCTCATATATACTCCTTATCCCACTTAGGTGCAAAGTTATTAATGATTGCTTTTGTTCGTACTCATTTGGGACCATATTTTACAGCATCATGAGCTCAATAATTCTTTATATATTTTTTCTCTTCATTGGCATTAAGCACTATGCATTAAGGTGATACAAGCCTTACCTGTATTAGGGAAATTGAAGAAAAAACAAAAAAACTGTGAAGAAGAAAGAAAGAATCACATAGAGAAAGAGGAAGAAAAATTTCATAATTTGGATGATAATTGCCTAGCCAATAATTGCCAGCTTTCTTCCTTTTATGACAATTGAATGATCATTAGTTATAAGAATATACTGGAATTCAACAGCTTAATAGAAAGTAACAAAAAATAACAGAAAAATAACAGATTTAATAGAAAAACAATAATTTTTTTCAGTTGGCTCGTATTAGAACTTCCTTGTCAAAAGCGTCCTTGTCCTCAAGGATCAAAATGAGGGTACTGTTTCTGTAATTGGAAAAGAAGCTCCCATGTTCCGTCCTCTGGGAACGAATTAGACCATTGAACCAAGACTTCAATAACCACTTGGTTTCCCCTCTTCCTCATCCTTCTGGCCAGTCTTTATTGGTTCTTTGGACAAAGTACCATCATCACTATGTGGAGGTAGTTTTGATTGTGTTGGAGCTTTGCCCACATGTTTCTTGAGCTGAGAAACATGGAATGTAGAGTGGATCTTTGACCCTGCAGGAACTGCTAGTTTATATGCAACTTTGCTTACTTTAGCAACAATTTGATATAGCCTAAAGAATTTGGCTGCTAACATAAAATAATTCCTATGCACCACATATTGCTATCTGTATGGCTGTAAATGAACATAGACCTAACCTCCAATAACAAATTCCTTTTCACTCCTCTTTTTATCAGCCAAGGTCTTTATTCTATCTAGAGCTCATTGAAGATAAAACTTAAGCAATTTAACAGCCTCCTCTCTTGCCTTCAGACTCTTGTCAACTGTTTCAACTATTGAAGAGCCAGACAAGTATAGTATATATACAGGAGCAAGTTATCCATATACTGCTTCATAAGGGGTAATATGTATAGCTGAATGGTAGGTGGTATTGTATCACCATTCTACTATTGGTAGCCATAAGCTCAATTCCTTGATTTCTCACTCACCATGCACCTAAGATACGCTTCTAAACATTGATTAAGCACCTCACTGTGTCCATCCGTCTCCAGGTGATAGGCAGTGGACAGGTTCAAGGTTGCACCCTGCCTTTGAAAAATCTCCTACCAAAACTGACTGGTAAAAAACTTGTCCCTATCAAATACTATGCTCTAAGGAATGCCATGCAACTTATACACATTATCCATGAATACCTGAGCCACCTTAAAGCCGAGAAAGAGGGGGATAAAGCTAAAAAATAAGCATATGTGTTTAGCCAATCCACCACCACCAATATAGTGTCCATACCATTTGACTTAGGTAGTCCCTCAATAAAGTCCATTGAAATGTCTGTCCAAATGGTTGCAGGAATCGGCAATGGCTATAAAAGACTAAGTGATGGAGCATGGTTATACTTATTTCTTTGACAGATCGAACATTCTCTTATCAGCTTTTTAACATCCCTTTTCATTCCCTTCTAGTATAGAGTACCAAATAGTCTTCTCATAATGGACTTAATTCTAGAATGTCCCCCTACTGCACTTCCATGAAAGAACTACATAAGCTCTTGCTTAGCTCAAGAATATTGCCAACTACCAGTTTCCCCTTTCGTCTTAGTTTTCTACCTATCCAAGTAAATTTTAAGTTAGCGCTGGACTGATCTTGGAGCTGTTCAATCACCTTCTGCAATTGAGGATCCTACTTCCATGACTCTTCGATCCTCTCAATCATACCTAAGTTGACACATGAAATAGACAATAACTCACCTTCTGGTTCATGAATTCTTCTAAAAAGGATGTCAGCCACAATATTAGTAGCACATTTTTTATATTTGACTTCAAAATCATAACCCATCATTTTCGCCACCCACTTTTGTTGAGCAGGAGTTACTGCTTGCTGATTAGTCAAAAACTTCAAGCCTTGATGGTCAGTTTTTATCACAAAATGTCTTTCCACCACATACACACTTCATTTCTTGACTGTCATCAAAATTGCTAGCATCTCTTTTTCATACACAAAAAGGGTTTGATGCCTCATTCCTAATGCCTTACAGAGGAATGCGATGGGTTTACTTTGCTGTGTGAGCACTACTCCAATTCCATTGTGTGATGCATCCGTCTCCATTGTGAATTCTACTCCAATGTCTGGTAAAGCCAACACTGGGGCTGACGTTACTAAAGTTTTAACGTATCAAAGGCTATTTGTGTAAGATCACTCCAAGCAAAACCACTCTTCTTAAATAATTCAGTTAATGGTTTAGCTATAACCCCATAAGCCTTGATAAACCTCTTATAACACCCTGTGAGACTAAAGAATCCCCTAAGTTCCTTGACTGACTTGGGTGCAGGCCATTCCAAAATGCATTGGACCTTCTTTGTATCCACAGAGACCCCTTATTTTGAGATGACATGCCATAGATACTCTACTTTAATTGCTCCAAAATCACACTTACTCTTCTTCAAGTACAATTGATTTTCTCGAAGCAACCTAAACACTTTCTTGAGATGGCCTAAATGACTAGCCAAATCAGGCGAGTAAATTAGAATGTCATAAAAAAATACTAGCACAAACTTTCTGAGAAATGGTCGAAACACAAAATTCATCAAACTTTAGAAAGTAGAGGGTGCATTAGTGAGCCCAAATGGCATCACCAGAAACTCATAATGTCCAGAATGAGATCGAAATGCAGTTTTATGAATATCAGCCTTTTGCATTCCAATCTGATGATATCCAGATCGTAGATCCAACTTAGAAAATACAATGGCCCTAGCAAGCTCATCTAGTAGCTCCTCAACCAAGGGAATTGGAAACTTATCCTTCACCTTTAATTGGTTCAACTGCCTATAATCTACACATAGATGCCAAGACCATCCTTTTTTTAATCATAATGATAGAAGGAGTAAAAGCACTGTTACTATCTCTGGTCAGGCTTGTATCTAACATTTATTGAATAATCCTCTCTATTTCAGTTTTTTGCACTTCAGGGTGTCTATATGGTCTAATTCAAACTGTTTGTGTTTTATTTAGCAGGGGTATTTTGTGTTCCTGAGGTCTTGAAAGTGGTTAGCCCTTTGAATGTTCAAAGAGTTCTTGATACTCTTCTAATAATTGCTCTAATTCACCTTGTTCTGTAACAAAATTTTGCCTATCCTGCACAACATTCCTTAATTGAATCGGTTTATCCACCATCCATAACAAATTGCATGGTTTATGACAACCACTAGCCCAAGCATGTTCAAAATCCTTCATAGCCTGTTGTTTAGTCATGATCTGAATTTTTTCAAGATGAGTTCCTTGTAATGTTTATCACACTCCATTTTGCTGAAATTGCATTGTCATGGCCTAAAAGTCCCATAAAATTAGCCCCAATGATACTAGTCATTCCACTTCTAACACTATATCACAACCTTTTAATGGCAAAACCCACAAGTCTGTAACCATAGCAACACCTTGAATAGTCCATTGCAATCCTAGACATATTCTCTTACTGAGCACATTTTTGCCATTTGCTACTGTAACACTACAACTGGTAGTTGGATGTACACTCAGCCCTAAATATTTATGTGTGGCTTCAGAATCTACTAATACCTGCACATGTTGTTTCTTAATGTTCCCTTGCACCCTCATAGTCTGATATCCAGTGGTACCCACTATAGCATGAAGGGTAATAATAGATAAATTGGTGTCATCTTTGTTTTTTGATAGAACCTTAGGGTTATTAGAATAATCAGCAAATTCTTCTTGTTCACCCTCATCCAAATAGTCTTCAATCAGCATATGATACAATTGAGACTTTATGCACTTATGATCAAGTATATATTTGGCTCCACACTAGTAACACAACCCTTTCCTCTTCCGTTCCTCCATTTCGGCTTGGGTTAAACGTTTAGGATTGGTTTTCTTATAGTTTGAGGGACTAGGTCTTTGGGTGGGGTTATAGAGTAGAGATGGTTTTGGAGGTAATTTTGGGGTAGGTAATAAGGGTGGTGAAGGATTAGTTTTGATAAAATGTATTACAAGAGAGTTAATGGGTACTGTTAGGGTTGATTTAAAGGTAGTTGTAGGCTTTCTAGGCAGGGTTGATAATAGGCTCAAGTTGCTTGGCTAGGTGAAAAGCTTGGTTAAGGGTTTTTAGTTTAAATAGTTTAAGTGATTGTGATATTTCTAGTTTTAAGTTACTGATGAAGATGTTGAGTGCATATTTTTCTAAGAGTTGTAACAGGTTAAGGATGCCCACAACGTTTTCATGGTATGGCTCCACTGTTTCCTCTTGTTTTAACTCAACCAGTTTAGACATTGAATTCTCATACTCCTCAGGTAGAAACCTTTCTTTCATCCCAGAAATATATGTATCCCAGGTTAATTTATCTAAACCCCATTGACTTTTACTATGGTATTGATGTTCTTAGAGGGCTCGACCTTCTAAATTGAGCAAGTAACTCTTATCTTATAGTATTGAAGAATCCTTTCAGCTTTAAAATATTATTATAATTTTAGAAGCCATCCGCTAAAATCTTTTCCCTCAAACTTAGGGCATTCCAATTTAAACTAACAATAATTTTCATCAAGATAAAGTGTTACCTGAGTAATCTTGGCCAGAGTATGATTTGCCATTTCCATGGATGATGTACCACCACCTGATTGGTTGACCTTTTTAAGGGCTATGAGTTCAAAGAATTTCTTGAACTCAGTCTTAATCTCCACTCTAAATTCATCAAGCTTCTCATCGAGCTTCGCGTCTATCCTTGCCTTCATTCTACTATTAAGTTGCTGTAATTCATATTGAATGTAGGTGATCTCCTTTTGTATCTTGGTCAAATTGTTTTCTGCCATGAATAAAGGCTTTGATACCACTTGATACGAGCCTTACTTGTATTAGGGAAATTGAAGAAAGAACAAAGAAACTATGAAGAAGAAAAAAAGAATAACAAAGAGAAAAAAAGAGAAAAAATTTATAATTTGGATGATAACTGCTTGGTCAAGAATTGCTAGCTTTCTTCCTTTTATATTGACAATTGAATGATCATTAGTTACAAGAATATACTGGAATTCAACAGCTTAATAGACAGTAATAAAAAATAACAGATTTAATAGAAAAATAATAATTTTTTGAATTAGCTCGATCATAAGGATGCTAGACTTTCAAAAATTTTAAGATAGATCTTACTTGTCTAAATCATACCTTTTGTGGGTGCATTCGCTGCTTTGACAGACTTAAATGAATCTGTGGTGGTTATTTGGCCAAAGTCTTGAACCGTTGCTTCCAAAAATGGCCTACTTTGAGCTTCCAATGATGACTTAGTCAAACTCTATCCGGGACCATGAACAGATTCGGCTTTCACTGCTTTTTGATGAATTCCAACCCTAATGCGATAGCGTCCCAATCTCTTCGACATTTTGTCAAACACCTAGGTTATTATGGTATGAAAACTTTCAATGCTAACCTATATTTCAGTTTTTAACCTCTTCATTGAATTGCCCAATCTAGATTCCAAGTGCATAAATCCTTCTTGTAGCCAAGCGACATCCTCTTCGATAGCATCATCACCCGAGTAGTCATGATTAAGATCCAAGGCTTTGATATCTTGCAATTGGGATTGTAACAAATGCCCATAGATTCTAGAAAATCCCATAAAATCTTCTTTTCAACCTCTTAGACTCTAATATAAAATTGTATTTTCCAAATTTAGCCCCCAAAGCCTTAGATATAAGTTTGAAAATTGTGACTTTTCCCCATTGATTTTCTCTGGCAGCCATTATATGGCCACTAAACTCAACCCGTATCTTCAATCAATTCTTCCCTAAATCTTGATCATATGGATTTTCCAAAAAAAACTTTGAGCTTGAATCCTTAAAAACTACCCAAACCTAAAAAGAGGTTTAGAGTATAAAATCTGCTTTAATTTTTTATTCAAATTATGTTATTATGATTAGTGGTTATAGGGCTAGCAATTAACTTTTGAGTCGGATGTCGATCATCGATCATCTAGGCTATTGGGTTATGGATAACCATGATTGGCCAACCTGTAGCATTTAATGGCATAACCCTTATACGCACTGACCAATTAGTGCTGGGCAATGCGTTGCGAATGCTTAAGGAGATAAAGTTGCACTTTTATTATCAACTATAGCTTTTAGCACAACTGGTAAGCGTTTGATCCTGAAAATTGGTATTAGAGCGAGGTCGCAAGTTCAACTCCTTGGGTTGTTATTAGGGGGAGATTATTGGTTATGGGGCTACTAATCAACCTTTGAGTTGATCATTGGTCGTATGGGCAATCAAGGCACATATTACCATGACTAGCCAACCCATGGTGCTTAACGACATAGCCCTTATGCCTATCGACCATTAATGTTAGGCTCTGAACTGCGAGTGCTTAAAGAAATAAAGTTGCATCTCTATCATCCACTATAACTTTTAGCACAAGTGGTAAGTGCTTGATCTTGAAAACTAGTTAATGGAGAAGATTATACTTATTGGAAAACAAGGATAAGGTTATTTGTACAAGTTAATGATTGCAAACTTTGGAAGATTATGCTTATTGATAAAAAAAAAGATGGGTTATTTGTACAAGCTAATGATTATAAACTTTGGAAAGTAATCACAATTGGGCCTTTCAATCCAATAAACCAAGTTGGTGAGATCTTAATGCCAAAGAAGGAAGATGAATGGGATAAGTAAGACACTAGAATGGCATAACTAAATGCAAAAGCCATGCATACTCTATTTTGTGCCCTTGGTCCTAATAAGTAAATTGAATGTCTACTTGTGATAATGCAAAACAAATTTGGGATAAGTTGGTAATCATACATGAAAGGACTAATCAAATCAAGTATAATAGGCTAAATTGTAGACTTAATAACTGAAGCCAAATGCATCCTTACGTGTGAGGCCACGTTGAGGTAATTTAGATAAATAAGTTCATTTGTTAAACTTGATGTGGTTTCGAACATTGTTGATGTAGTTCCACTTTACTGTGATAACAGTGGAGCCATAGTGCAAGCTTAAGAACCAAAGTCTCATCATGTCAAGTTGTTAACTGCTATCCACCGATGAGAACTTAGCTGATCCTTTCACTAACGTTCTATCCTAGCAGAAATATGACACCTTATGGAGGGCATAGGACTTAAACATGTGGACCATTGGCTTTAGTGCTAGTGGGAGATTATTAATATAAGCCTTACAAGTCAATGTTGTA
Organism: Adansonia rubrostipa; assembly: GCA_038381775.1. Lineage (NCBI taxonomy): Eukaryota > Viridiplantae > Streptophyta > Magnoliopsida > Malvales > Malvaceae > Adansonia > Adansonia rubrostipa. The sequence continues at coordinate 1,734,234 of JBBYHM010000020.1, read as the reverse complement.
GCTTATAAGGCATTACCATTTAGTGATTGTATGTAAACAAACATTATAATTTATTAATGTTAAGGAGGTATTTCTTTATCCATAAGAAATTATTTGATAATTGTTATAAATAACTTATGAAAATAAAGCCCATGAAACATATTGGCCTTGCAAAGAAATTGTAAAGAGTTACAATTGTGAGATCTTTATACGTCAAAACCATGCTTTTAAAACAATCACTAGTCATCATATTTTCAAGATAGGGCATTGACAATGCACAAAGACTGTCATATTTTAAGCCTCTATGTATATGATGCATGCAATTCGTCACATGAGTTGAAGTATAGTGAAACTTGAGGACAACATATGTATGCTTGTTATGGTATCAAGTTCATTGAAAATGACCCACTATGAGAGTTCCATTTAGTATTTCACTCAAGTGTCTATGGACATACTCTCATCTACTAGTAGGGTAAGTGATCCTTAGACTTGTGACACCAGATCATCTTGTGTATGGTGTTTAATAGTTAGAGATTGTCACCTAAAGATCCAAAACAAATGGATGCCTATGACAGGATGGTTTTGGGTATGACATAAAGCATACTAAAGATGGATGAATGGTCCAAAAAAGATTCATCATTGCAAGTGATTTAAGAGGATGTATCTTACATGTACTTGGCCTGTGTTAACTTAAAGTCCTTGGCTAAGACAATACTGATTAAGGAGTTAACACATAAAAGTTACAAAATAATAAAGCAATGGTTAAGAGTAGACACTAAACCATGTTCTTACTATTTCCAAGATATATGATGAAAAGATTGAATTATAATGAGATACTGTACACTGAAAGGCTTGTCAAAACCATATTTACACTTCTTGCATATTGGATGGCCATCATGCATTACTAGATGCCGATCTTGGTCTATAAATAAAAATATTCTTAATTAATTAATTTATGTTTATTGCTAGTATGATGGGGGCTTAATGGGTCATACACATAGTGGTGATTAGTAGAAATTAAAATGAGACCAAGCTTACTTACCTAATAAAAGTAAAAGTTACTTAAGCCTAATTTGAATCGTTCATGTAAGCTAAGGACTAAAGTGCTAATGGACCAAAAGTTGGAAACACTTACCTTTGGTATTTTAAACTTGTTTTGCCATTTCGAACCCTGGGTCTTTGTTTTTGTGCATATTGGCCTTCCTTATGGTGACATTTGTACTATCCGCAACTTCTTTAAGGGAGGTTAGCGATTTCAACTTAGCTTGAAGAAAATGTGTTTTCTTCATATCTTTTGATTAATAATCATTGGAGATCATAGGCTAAAGGAAGGTTTTTGAAACCTAAATAGCTAACATGGCTCTCAGCAAATAAAGTCTCTCTTTTGAAGGTTTTTCGAATGACCTGTGAGGATTTGTATAAGTTCTTGTGGTCATGGATTACTCTAAGACATCTCTAGGCTAAAGTATAAGAATTCTTGAATTATTTGAGTTTTTGATTTCAAAGATCGATCAGAAACCATGCAAGATGATCCGATTTACGGGGTCTTGATATTGTTTGTTTACTACTTCTTTAGCTGCTATTTATTTAATTTGATTAATTTTTGTTTATAATCTATTCGATCATAGACCCGTGACTTCTTACAGCACAAAGGTTATGTATAGAGATAGGAAAGGCTTTTTCAAAGTTTAAAAATAGGTAGGCAAGTTGGCCTATAAACTTGAGTTACTAGAAAAGCTCATGTATACCTAAGTTTCCATGTTGATATACTTAAGCCATTCCATAAAGATTAAGAGGATCCAAACAAAGGCCAATCATAGTATGCACTAGTATGATTAATGGTCTTTTACGATAGAGATGTATAGTGTATAGTTGCATATCGAGTTATATGGTAAAAAAGCTGTAAGCGAGGCATGGGTACTTTGTCTAATAGAACTGACGACCCAGTAGTAAGGCAAGTTGGGGACCAATCAAGGCATTATGGCAGTTTTAAGATAAGATTAAGTAGTTCTATTTAAAAGACATGATGAAGGCAGTGGTAAAACAAGTTAGGGTCAATGTCATGGTTAGCACTAGTAAACCCATGCCTAAGGCTTGCACAACATGTATAGGACATGGTTATGAGTTATAGGGAACATCTTGACCGGCCAGGACATGTCTCAATACCTGAAGCATTCTAGAAGGCCCAAACACACTTAGAGTTTCTACAATCTAGAGACCAAGTCAAACTCAGTTACTACTTATAATTTTTAGTTTATTTAAAGACTCTAAACCCAATTTAAATTCTTTGGGGCTTTAGATATTTGTAGATAGTGTAATCTTTGCTGTACATCGAAAGTGATATGATCCGTTGATGTAGAAAGGATTCAAAATAAATAAAGGCCTCACCCTGCATTATTTGTATCATCAAACACTTGAGTAATGTATTGAACATTCTTCTCTATTCTCTTTATGTTTAGTTGTTTGCTTAGTTTTAGCAAGTTTCTCATTTCAGTGCCTGGGGGAATTTAAATTTTCCCTTTGAGTGTTTATATGCTAACTTGGGTATTCAAGAAAGCGATTTCTAGCCTAAAGTTGCACAGTTTGCTAGGCTAAAGTCTAAACCCATGACACTAGCTTTGTATTAACTTCTTTGGATTTACATTCTAAATATGGACCTTGACACTAGAATGAAAGTTGTCTTAGTCCAATGTTCCTTAATTTGAATACATTTTGGATTTTACCATTGGGAAGAATAATGATGGTAATATTATACTTAACCTTTTCAAAGTAAATTATGAATATAAACCTTGCCATTAGGGTGAAAATGGATGTAGCCTAATGAATTTTAAAATGTACATGAATATGTTTATGATTTCATAAGTGATAAGTTTATATTGTGAACATGAATTTAATATGTATCCCTAATCATTCACCGTATTTATTCTCCACGCTTTGTTATTTGAATTTGAAAATCTATTCAATTATTGAAATTTGAATGATTTGTAAGCAATTTAATGATAAAATATTGATGTTTGAATTTATTTTATGAAAAATGGTTTAACGATGCTTTCAAGATGATTTGACATCTATGTGTATGTAGCATATGAAGAAGTTTATCCCTTATTGAGTATTTGTAGTCATTTCATTAATTCACTATTTCCTTTCAAATGTTGAGGATATCTCATAGTTATTTAGTCACTTGCGGAATTTAGGATTGAGAGATTCGTTGGCTTACTATTTAGTTAAATAATTCGGAGACTACCATTTTGTTGTACATAAGACTAAAGATTTTAAAGCCTGATGTTTTAAGAATTAAAAGGTACGTGTTTTGGAGTTCTTAAACAATTGTTATAACTGAAAATTTTATAATTTGCAACTTTACACTTTTTCTAAGCTATGTAATGATTATCACATCCTAAATTGGGGACATAATTTTTCATTTGAATGCTTTCTGAAATTATCCAACTCATTATCAATACGTTCATTTAGGCCTTCCACTGATATCTCAGCGAAACAAGAAAGTACATTCAATTAGGCCTTTCATTGTTATCTTAGTGGAACAAGAAGGTATCCAAAGTCCAAAAAGCTTCTTATCAATATTTATGGAATCATTATATTATTTTGCAGTGATGTTTGATTGATTGGATGATTGCCAACTCCTAGAGCTTGGTGAGAGGTTAATCATTGAGAAAAAAACCAACTTGGGAAAGAGATGAAAACATGATTAATTGTGACTAGGATGAGGAAAACAGGTCATGTCCAAGGTACGAAAAAATGGAAATTAACATGGAAAAGCGCGATGGAGAATAATGGATTTGAAAGGATGAAACTGAGTTTCAAGCGTTCGATACAAGCAAAACTTATGCTGAAAGTCAAAACTCATTATTAGCCTCTTCAGTGTGAAAGGGATATTAATGGTGGCTTTAGAGTGTTTGAAAGAGATGAAAGAAAGGGTCTTCGTTGAGGGTGGCAAGATAAGTGCTTGCTTACAATCTCTGCATGAAAATGTGTATGATATATAATTACTCTTGTTCTAACACATTCGTCATATTATCAATATTCTTTAAATAATAATGGACTTTGGTACCCTTTATTTTTCAATAATATATATATATTACTTTTTTAAATCTTTCATGAATAATTTGATTCATTTTTCCGACATTTGTAAACACAAATTCCTGCAACTCTATTAAATAATATTCTGAACATTGAAAAAATGGCTAATAAGTATGTTGTAACTTGTAACCAACCTCTTTCAAACATAAAATATATATAATTAGTCACATGATCAACCTTAAAATCTTCAAGAAAAGTTAAGATGTTAGTGGTAATTAACTTAAATGATTTATGAAAATAAGACCCCCACAAATTTGTTCAAGTTTTGAATTGAAGGATTGAGCACAGCATTTTGCTTGCTCTTGCTCAATTGCATGGTTGCTTATGTTTCTTCAAGCTTTCCAACAGCAAATTGAATTTTTTTAGGCAAACGTGATATGGGCTCGGGTTGGGTCCATAAGGAAAACCATATTGAATCCCAATTTCGAATTTATATTATCCTTTTAACAAATAAATATTTATATTTATCAAATTCGCTGGATAGAGTTAGGTTGAGCACAACCATTTTATTTTCTGAACCAAGAGATATATTTGTTTTCAATAATCACCTACCAAAAATACTTTGACCTTGACCTTGACCTACTAATTCTAATGTAAATTCAAAAAATTCAGTTAACTCGTTGAATCTAAATTCAACTTAACTTGATTTAATAAAAAAGTTAATAACTCAGAATCAGTCAATTTGAAGATGAAAATGATTAAACTCGAAATGACTCAAATCTAAAATAAACCAAACTCAAAGTGATCTAAAAACAAAATTATTCGAACCGAAATAACTTAAACCTAAAATAATTGAATAATTATCCCTAAATTACCCAAATTAAGTATAATTTTCTTTTAAACACAATAAGTTAATAAAAAATAGCACTTATAACATAAAGTATTAATTTGTTTTAATTTCATAACTTGTAATAATCATTTTGGATATGATAAAATATGCAAATATCTTTTGGTATGTGTAAATTGATCATATTCTAATATTTTTCTATTATCTATATGTAAAACAATACAATAATTATGCATATACAAGTACCGCACAGAATCTATAATTATACTATTATAATAATTTTTTAACTTTTAGTTTAAATTTTATGAATTGTTATTTTAATTTTAAAATATATTTTATTATATTAGTTGGAATAGAATTGATTTTTTTAGTTGGAATAGTTTTATTCTTTTTCAATTTTTTTATTTTTTTACTTGACTTTTTGTAAAATTTAAAAGCTCTCGATTCTTTATTTAAATAATTTTTTATTTATCATATTACAAAAGTTTGTTAAATGATAATACCTATTTAACTATAATAGATATTCAAATTTGAAAAATTACCTAATTATGCCAAAATTTGAAAATTGAGTCAAATAGGTATTTATTTTTATTAAAAATTATAAATTCTACATTTATTTTTAAATATTATTTGTTATTAATTTCCTATATTTCAATTAAAATTTTAATTAAATTTGACTTGATACAAATAACTTGTTTGAATTTGATATGATTTGAATTAAAAATTAATAAATTGAACGCAAACGATTTGAGCTCAAATAATTCGAATGTCAAATCTAATTAACCCAAACGATCAAAGATTAACTCGAGTCTTAAAATCAATTGACTTTAAACCTAAAATGACCTAACTTAAATTATCTTAAACCCAAAATAACTTGTATTTGAAATGATCCAAGCTAAAAAAATGACCTATAAATTTAAAGATATGAATTAACCAAATTTGAATTGATTTGATCAGAAATCAACTTAACTTGACCAATTGATAAGTCTAAGATAAAAAAATTAAAATATATAGAGGAATAATGGATTTACCCACTATTAAAATTGATTGATTGGTAATTAATTATGATTTTGAATTTTTTTCTAAAAGTAGTATTATAAACTTAATTGAAAAAAAAAAGAAAATGAAAAATTTTGTGTATTATTTAATAAAATTTCTCTTTCATTTCCTTTTTCTTTGGCTTTAATATTCGGGCCATACTTCCTTCGGCTTTTTAATGTAAATAATATAAATTTTTTTATTTATGAAAATAGGCCATTTTCATATTATTTATCGAAATAGGCTAATTTTTCAAATTAATTGAGAAATCACCATTTCAAATGACGATTTCTCAATTTGTAAATTTTAGTTGAGAAATCGCCAAATCAGATGACGATTTCTCAACTTGTTATAAGAAATCGTCAAATGAGATGGCGATTTCTTATCAATTGCAAAATTCGATGACTGGAATTTGAAAAATTAGAAAAATAATTGAAAAATCACCATATCACATGGCGATTTCCCAACATGGGAAATTTTTTTTGGTTTTTTTTGTTTTGTTTTGTTTTAAGAAATCGTCAATTCATGTGACGATTTTATATTTCGTATCACAGTTTATAAGTTTTAGGTTTTATTTATGTTCGAATGTACGTGACTAATGTATGAAAATTAAATTTTTTTAAAATAAAATAAGTTGATAAGACTAATGCAAAATGATTAGATTT
>JBBYHM010000020.1:1708402-1722334 GCA_038381775.1 Adansonia rubrostipa | reverse complement strand
AAAGCATTAAAGGGAGAGTGATAATCAATCCTATGAAACGATGAGGTTGCACCATTAAAGAAAATGAAACTAAGAATTCACTACGCATTGCAAATCAAGCATGCCTACTTACAACATACCATTAATATGCAAAATTCGCACAAGCTATTGACATGGCATACTCTTGAAAGTTACAAAATTGAGAAGACTTAGGCCCGTAATTTTCTATTCAAAATGAATTAATAGATCAGAGTTGGAAATTAAATGTAGATTAAATTGTGAAAAAAAATACGATCACCAAAATCAAAATTCAGTCATAATAGTTATTTTTCTTGAGGAAGCATTCGTCTACGCAACTAGTTATGAAGTTGTAGACATTTCATCTATAATTAGAAACTTCCACATTCCACCCTATAATGGCACCAGAGTTAATTATGTTGTAAAACTAACTATAAGAAGCATAAGAGAATCAAAACCATGATTACACATTTACAATAAAAAAAATTGGAATCAGAAAAAAGTCATTTCCAAACCTTTCTGTGAAATATTTCCATGAATATAGATTATTATGTTTTTGTCAACAACATCCTTGAGATGGTCCATTGGCAGTGGTTAAGGAAAATTGTTTTCATTTCATGGGAAAATAATTAATGTTCATATTCTACCGAGGAGAAGTTTGATTCATAGGAAGTTTGGTTTTGTCCACTTTGAAAAAGGTTTTGAGACTATCCATGCAATAAAATGGCTAGATGGAGCGTGACTAGTTGATCAACGAATGGTGGGGAAGCATGCAAGACCAAACATCATATATCAACAATGGTGTAAGATAAAGAAAATTGGAGTTTAATCGGTGATGTGGATATATCCAAAAAGGACATGAATATGGCAAGCTGGACATTCAAGCAAGTTCTCATTAGTGAAGCGGTGAATGAGTAACAATACCAGGCATGATCATGAAAGTGCGATTAAAGTGGAAATGGTATCAGAATCTTGCAAGTCAGTTGAGGCATTCATTAAGGAGGTTAGTATCCATCTTCTACCAAGTGTATGATTGGATATGTTAAGGGATGTTTTGATGTGAAATGGCTTGAAGAAAATTTTAGAATATGAGGAATCTTTAACTTGAAGGTGAAGAAACTTCATGGAAATCATTCTTTAGTTCAATTTGAAGATGATGAGAGAATGTCAATTATAGAGATGGATGGATATAACAAAAGCAATCGTTGTCTGTAGTGGTTTGGTCATAGGATTTTAATTATGTGTATTGGAAACAACACTCATAATGGGCACCATTTCAATATTAACTTCCTTTGGGAAGTTATATGGTTAATTAAAAAAAGGAAGTTAATAACATGAAAAGGAAGAAAAGAAATTCCTTTCTTAAATGCCTCTTAATTTAGCCATTAAAAATGTGGCAAAATATTTTTTGTTTGGCTATTGTCGAGAATTCCAAAAGAAAAAAAAAATAAGTTCTCTTTAAAATAAATAAAGCAATACTTGATTCTTTGCATAATCGAAGAATTTAGTGCTATGGCAAATAGACAACCTTTGATTTCGCAATTTTCTCTCTAAATAATGAATCAAAATTGATTCCGCATCGAGTGATCTTATAAGTTTTAATTCCACACTTCTTATAAATTATTTACGTAATATTCGTCATTGGTACCATAGCCTATAGTTTTTAATTTCTAGTACTTTTGTTTAATAACAATACTTAAACATGTCTTAAATAAAGAAAAGATTTTTCTAGTGACATGCGTTAATCCATTGAATAATGTTCGGATTCGTGGATTATTCTACAAACTTGTACAAGGTAAAGAAACTTGCGTAAAATGATTGGTTTGATTTGTTGCATCCTAGATCCAGTTTTAGTTATTGTGAATTTTGATGAAAAACCAAAATTGAAACCAACACTCAATAAATTTCCAAAAATTGTGATTTGAATGCGTTTTGATTTTTCAAACAAACATCAATTTTTTGTTTCAGCATTCGAATTCTCGACTATTGGCATTTGGATGCCCAAGATGAATTTTCAAATTTCTTTATAAATGTTAGATAGGTCAAACTTTATTTGGTTTGTTTGATTTTACATATTTTATTTATATATCAAAAGTCTTGATAACACAAAATCTAATTAAAAATCATGATGAATTTTGCATTATGGATATATTTTATGAAAAGAGTTTTTGTATTTAATATAAAAAATTCCAAGAATTGTTCGGACTTTGATGGTTACAAGGATAATGACACAATTTCTAAGAATTAATAGTTAGCTATGAGAGTTAAAAAACTATTAAATGGATCCAAATGATGATTTTTTTGTTAATAGAAAATTCAAAAATTAATTTAGAGTGACTCTATGTTAATAAAAAGTTAAATCATTTAGCGGCATTTTCAATAGCAAAAGCTACTCTAGGTACTTGTCAAAATGCTATGTTTCTTTAACTAGAAATTGGAGAAACAATTAATAGTGTTTGATAGTACAAAAAACTAATAATTCAATTTATTTAGTGGCATTTCTTGTGAACAAATGCCACTACAAGTTAATTTGGCAACATTTTGTGGCACTAATCACCACTAAAACTCCAAATAATTATTATGAAAGGCAATTGGATATTCAGATTCAAAATTTACCAGATATGTTGACTCAAGAAAATATGCATTTGGTTATTTATTCTTTCTAATTGAAGAAGCAATTTCTTGGAAAAGTATAAAACATTCTGTCATTGTTACATCTGTTATAGAGGCTGAGTTTGTGGCATGTTTTGAGGCTGCCATTCATGGATTATGGTTGTGAAACTTTATTTCAGGACTTGACATTATCGATAGTTTTGCCATGTCATTGTAAATTTATTGTGACAATTTCTGTAGTAGTCTTTTTCTCTAAATGACAAGTATTCCAAGGGTGCTAAACATATGGAGATTAAATACTTTGCCATTAAAGAAGAAGTTCAGAAATAAAAGTGTTAATCGAACATATTAGGACCAACCTTATGTTGCAGATCCACTTACAAAAGGACTATTGCCCAAAATTTTTATTGAGCATGTTAAAAGAATGCCTTTATTGGAGATCATAGATGATATTGTATTATGATTGATTTTTATTTATTTAACACTCTGAGCTTAATTATGAAATTTGTTTCTAAGATTTCGTGCTTCTAACTAGTATACATTAGTGGATTAGAATAACGATAACAAGTATAGCCTTTCATAAGGACATCAAAGTTGACCATTTCTTCATTATGGATCATGTTAAGAAATGGGGTTAATGTTGTACTACATGGAAGGGACTATTTCCAAAATAATGACATACACCTGCCATGATGCACATTAATTTTCTACTGACTCATGATATTATGGTAGAACCAATATAACGAGGATTTAACATTATATGTATGTGCACATTGTGGTTTCTTATTAAACCATAAATGTATAGCCATATGATAGAAGTGGGAGAATGTAAGATTTTTGTGTCCCATATGATATTTGATGGTTTAATAATTGTTAAAATGTTTAAATCCTATTAGTTAATTCATTAACGAGTTATTATTTATTTTGGATAATCATATCCATTTGAATAGTAACACATTCTAATATATACTTATTCAATAATAAAAGGATATGACTACTTCATATCTAGTTGAATAATTTATATCTATTCTAATAGATACCCATTAGATAGTGTAAAGACATGACCATTAATAATAGGCTTGTATTTTGAAGAAAAATGTCTAATGGAAATGCTTTTTCATGCTCTATACATTTAGAATGTGGTCTTCACTCTAACCGTGAGAGAAGTACATTATTTTCATCATAGTGTTGCTATAAAGAAAAAGGTTAAGAGAGAGAATTTGGCATTTTTACTATTTTTTTAAAAGGTTCTTTCTTCATTGATATTTATAGATAATGGTATGTTTTCTTTTACAAAATATGTGAAAAGCATGAAGTTCTATGGTTATGGGATTAATGTGTTTGTGATTATTTATTCTTGCATAAATAAATTTATTGCTTACAATTATTAGTAAATTAAAGTATAATTTAGAGAAATTACTATGTTAGTAATAATCTTAATACAATTAATTTTATGATATTAAGTTTTATTTATATTTAAGTAATTATATGTGTTAACTCAAATATTTTAAATAAAAATTTAAGTATTTCATATTTAATAGTATAAAACTAATTTATTGTTAATGTTACATTAATTACTTTTAAATAACTTGATCTTTTTTATTTTTACAAACTTTAATAATACTATGCAAATTAACTAATTGATTACATGTATTTTAAATTAAGTGTTAAGTTTTATTTATTCATTAATGTCAAAATAACTTAATACAATATCAATTAATTTTTACACATTATAGTATCTTAAAGTTTCTAACAAAATTAAACTAATTAATGGACCGATTATTTATATTAAGTAATTATAATTTATACATTTTTAATAATGTCTGTTGCTAGATATTATAATTGGACAGTATATATCATTATATCTAATGTTAATGTCAAAATAGGCAAATATTAAAATCAAATCAATACTGCATTACATACTATGATTTCCTAAAATTTTAACATTTTAATTGAACATTTGATCAATTAGTATATATGATTAGATCTAATGTATTATGTTAATATTTATAATCATGTCTGATCCAAAAACAAAAACATCATTATAAGAACAAAAATTTAAAATACTAATAAAAAGTACAATGACAAAAAAAGCCTAACAAAGCTACAAAGCTAAAATTAAAATAAAAATTTGTTGGATTAAGTGTCTAAGTGTAAAAAAACTCTAAACTCAAAATTGATCCAACTTGATTTGGCCCAAAAAGCCAACGATCCATACTTGATTTAATTTAAATAGAAAATAATCCAAACCTGAAATGATTCAAGCTTGAAATAACTTGAACTTAATTTAATTATCATTTTATTTTAAGATATTAATTTAATAAAATAATAACTATAACATAAATAATTAATTCACTTTAATTTTATAACTTTTAAATTACCATTTTTTAATCTAATAAAGTATGCAGTATACAAGTAGTGGTTGTGAAAATTTTGAAATGAAAGAAGAAGCTAGATATTGTTATACAAAAGTTAAGGTATTAAAAATTAAAATTTTAATCAATCAATTGTAAATCATTTTTAATATCTTTTTTTTTTAAAAATCAAACTCTTAAATTGGACAAATAATGCGTTTGTTATATTTTTGTAAGTTTGTTCTATAACCTTTTTAAATTAATTGTTTAGGATTTCAAGATAATTTGTTCAAACACTAAAATAGTTTTCAAATATATAAGAATAAATTCTTAAATAAATAATAAAATGTTATATCAAATATGTAGTAAGATTTAAAATAAATTTAATTATCATGGATATACTTATAAGAATCTTATAATAGTTTTTATCATTATATATGTTATTTAAAATAAAAGTATTATTTTTATTTTAAAAGTATATCTATTCTCATGTAATTTAGAATAACATACAGATAATAGGTTGCTAATAGTGATATGTGTATTTTATCCTAATGATTTTGAAAGATCTTACTCTAAACATCAAATGCCCACTATTCAGATTTAAAGAAATTGATTTACAACAAAAATTTTATTAAAAACCAAAAATTAGAGATAAGTAACGAAACACATCAAAGAGCATCAACGGATCATCTTGAAAGCACTTTGATTAATCTTTATATAAAAAGAAAGAAAGCAATCTAAATTTATACCTTAATCTGAAGACACCCATCTCCTCAAAACTAAATAGACTCCGACTTCAATCTTATTGCCACGTGCCCCCAAAAACTCAATGACTTGGTGTAGTGCATGCAACTTAAAAAATATGCCTTTGGGATATCCCTTGATTGAGATTTGGATTAGGCATGACAAGATGAAAATACAAGGAAGGACCATTATACGAATTGTTTGTCAAACTGGTCTTGGATGGCCATCACGAAGGGGTCAAAGACTTAGAGTCAGGCTAGGCTTGATTGGATACCTATTGAAATCAATATTCTAAGTTGTAAAACTTGAAACATCAATTTCATGGCCTACACTATCCAGAGATTCATCGTGGGGTTTGAGAGTTAGTTACACATAGGGAAGTATTAATATCCTTACAACGCTTGAAATTGATATCCACTAACTATGTCTTACATCGGTTTTGATTTCTTTGATTTTGAATTGTCATTATTTTGATATAATCCTCTTTTAATGCATGAATTTTGTATAAATAAATAAAGCTTAGTTTTGCAGATAATTTAAATCTCATATATGCCACGGAGAGGTGGAGAACATAGAGATTTTAACTAAAAATGATCTCCAAAATTGACTTTTGAAAATTAGATATTTTCTATCAAGCACTGAAGAGATATCGACATGGAACATTGCCTCGTAATTTTTTAAAACAATTTGGAAATATGAATATAAATCGGACATAACAAAGAGAAATGTGTTAGTAAGATGAAAAAAAATATAATAAATATTGCATAAAAATAAACATACAAAAGCATAAAAAAGGAAAGACGGTCATAATGTATCTTGTAATTGTCCTCAACTTTTTAGGAATAATCAGAATAACAACTTTGAGACGCATTTGAACTCGATGGTCGCTTGAGGTGTAGAAAAAGATTTATTGATTAAAAGACTTATAGAGGTCTGGAAGAGAGAAAATTTGGATTTTAAATGAAGTTTGAAAAGCGGGGTTAAAGTATTCCTTCAAAAAGAAGGGTTAGAGTATCCCCAAAAGTAGAAATTTTGGTAATTTTGGAAAAAAATCTTTTTGGATTTTTTTGATGAAAATATGAGTTGTAAATTAAAACTAATAATTTAAATGAGAGATAAAATTGATTTTGGAAAGCGTTTACACTTTGATCCAAGCTTATGACACATGACTCTATAAAGAATTAACTGGATGTGATTTGAGCATTCAAATACCTTGAAGAGGTGGTTCGAGAAAATTCAATTGATTTTTCTTAAGTCTAAAAATAGGGGACAACATCATGCTAACCACTTTCTCAAATTTATACCATCCTAGTCCGAAAGCTGAAGAGGGCAACAAGATACCGTTGGAAATTTAACTTAATAAAGATTAATGTAAAAATATTCCAAAAATCCTACATAATCATTTTCTAAGAAGAATTAATTTTTAAAGTTGGGTTTTGGTTCAGCACTAGTAGCATATGTAGGGGAAAGGGTGTAACAAACTTTGAAAAAACATCATGTACTCATTTGGAATCATTAGATCATAAACGATGCTTTTTTAGAAAAGGAATTTCATCTAGTTTTTGAAAAAAATGTTTGAAAAATCCAAAAAATATCTAATGGGCCAAATAGCCCAAATAGAATATGAATCACTGATTCTAAAGGTTCTAGATAGCTTTAGTTAAAAAAATCATTACTCCCTCATCTGAGCACATTCAGGGGCAAACAAGGTATCATTGAAAGATAATTCAATGCCTTCTAAGGGAAAAAATAAAAAATTTAAGAAAAATTGTTTAAGGTTTGGAAATAATTTTTCAAGTTGTGGCTCTAATGCTGCTAAGGAAAAACAGGAAAGTTTCTTGGTTTTTCAAGTGTCTTAGAACTAGGCTCAGATTACAGACATCTGTATGTCCATGATAAAGAGGATCAGTGACAGTGGCTTTACAGGCTCATCCACACAATGCTGGAGTAGTTTGGAACAATAGAATAGCCCATTAACCAAGTCACTAGTAAAGGGGCATTAGACTTCCAAAACAAGACACAAACACTTTAAGACATGTAAAAGATGATTTGTTTTTTGAAATGAGAATATTTAGAATTATTTAACCATGAATCCAAACATAGAAAACTTGTCTTATCCTTAAGATTAGAGAACCAATAACTTGAAAACCTTAAATCCATATTAGTCTTCATTGATTAAAGTTTGCAAAGAGTTAATTAGGGTGTTTTATAAAACAGATTTTCCAAATAGATAAACACAAAAAAAGGGCATTAAGAAGGCATCTTTAATCATGTAAAGCATGTAAACAATGACATCAATGGCAAATATACGCTAGAGCATTAACAAGATAATATTTTTCAAACAAAGCATACTAAAAATGCAAGAAATGCATAAAAGATGCATGAACATGTAAGATGATGCTTATGACAACATAAAAGATGACATAACATGTCAAAAAATGTTTTCGTGTCATGAAACAAATGATGGAAAACTTTTATAGCATTAAAGACATGATTTCTGGGCAAAGAAAATCCATGAACATGTTAATTCATGGAAGCATTGAACATAATATAGGCATAAAATAGTGTATTTTCATAACATGAATAAGGGCTAAAAATTTCATAATAGCATAAAAAATGATTTTTATGGATAAATGTATGAAAAAATCACTAATTCATGAATAAGACATCAAAGATAATGCATGGAACTTATAAATGGTCATGGTTGCATAAAAGGGGTCATTAACATGATAAAAAAAATGAAAACAGCAATAGAATAAAGAAACAAGTTAAGAAAATATACCAACAAGAGTTCTAGTAGCTTTTACACTAAAAAAATAAGTTTTTTTTTTTAAGTAAAGATGTTTCCTTTGAAGCTTTCTATTACTTGCTATGAGTTAGCAAGAAGAAAAACAAGCAAAAGTGGCTTAAAAGAGTGTTTTAGAAGTGCCTTTTGGAGTGATGTTGAGAGCTATGAAAATGAAAAGATTTAAGGTTATTTTTTTAAGGTTGTTGAGAGAATATGAGTTGAGAAGAATGTTTGTTCTCTCTTTTTATTAGCTAAGAATGTTAGCCTTATATGACCTTATGAATAGTGAGGATAAAATGAAAAAAAAATAAGGTCATTTTAGGGTTTTGTGTTGTATCTCATGTATAGACAACGTACCATGCTTAGCTCATTCAAATTCATTGGTTTGCTTAGCAAAAAAAAATGGATCAAGGCCACTTTATGCAACTGAGCAAATGAGAAAGATCAATATTGCCCTTTAACGAATTGCATTAAGTCATGAAAATGTCCTTTGTAATGGCTATTTAGGCCTTAAAAAATGTAATTGATCCAATCAAATGTCCAACGCTGAGGCCCGCTATGAATTTGGATGGTTTTTGGTGCCAAAAATGTAGTCCAATTCGCGTTTTAATGTCATGGTGCAAAGGGATGAAAATGTCACCAACTATGCCATTTTGTTTTCTTGTATTGATACATGCATTTTGTATCGATACTTAAAACAAATTTTGCCCAGACATATCAATACATTGAAGATTGTATCAATACATTTGGCCAAAAATAGCGATTTTAAGCTATTGACAAGTCTGGTATTAATACATGAAACCTTTTGTTGGTTGTCCTTCATACACCAAGGCTTGGACCTCTTTTTTTTCATCTATAGTTAGCCTCTTTCACTTGGTGTTGAGTGCCCACCTCTTTCAAACTTTCCATTCTTAATTGCTTTTTTTATCATTTCCTCGAACATGACTAGGTCAACGAAGTTCCTCATGTCATTCTTTGCGAGCTTGTCATAGAAAAGGGCATGTAATATCACCATAAAATATATGGTCATCTATTTCTTATTCAATACGGATGTACTTATGCCATATCTTCCTTCCATCTTTGGACATATTGCCTAAAAGTCTTGGTGGGCTTTTTTTATCCATGTTTCTTAGAAACAGTCTATTTGGCACCAAGTCGGAGATGTGCTCATATTGGTCCAAAAATTCCCTAGCAAGATCAGTCCATGTTTAGATCTTCACTCTTTTTAACTCATTATACCACTGATAGACTACCCTAATCAAACTGTCTTGGAAATAATAAATTAGTAGTTTCTCATTCCATTCATACCGGACCATTTTTCGGTAATACATCCAGATATGAGTAATTGGATCAATAATCCCATTATATTTGTCAAAATCAAGCCCCTTGAATTTTGGTGGAATAATGAGGTTAAAGGCTAGACTCGAGGATTTAGCATTTATGACTCTAAATTTATTGTTCACCTCGATTGCACAAAGCTTTTTTCCTAGCAATTGGTCTTGACTGAGATCTTTTATAGCCTTAGAGGGTTTGATACTATTAGGTTTCTCTTGCTCTATTGGGTCATCCAAATTGAGAACTAGCAGATTGGTCATGGATGGTTCAGTGTTTGCAACATGAGGTTTGGGATGCACATATGCTATAGCTGGATTCATGTAGATGATCGGGTGTATAACGAAACTGGTACTATGTAGGGTTGTTAGTTTCAGATTGCTCCTCTTGATTGGTGTAGCTCTAGCACTACCAGTGGGGTGAGCTTTAGGATATTCTAACCCTTTTTGGATATTAGTTCACTAGCTTACCCTTATTAAGGTTGATAACAATTTCCTAACTCAGCTACTTGGGCCTGTAATTCCTCATTTTTGTGTAGTATTTGCTCTTGAGCCTCTTTGTACATAAGTTCAAGTTTTTTTATCCTAGCTTGATGATCATTCTCAATGATTAACAGCTTTAGTCAATCCTAATACCTCTTAAATGAATAGTGGAGCTTCTTTAAAGAAATCCTTACATCGATGAGAACTGACATTTTACCCCCTAGGTTTGTGTCATGAATAGATGTATGGTGTATTTAAGTGAGTGCAGCGAGGATGCAAATATGAGTTATGAAAAGATAATATGCCAATATGGTGCATGGAATGCATGAAATGCACCATCATCATGTCCCCCATATACTTACCATGATAATATAACTCTTGACAGGAACAAACCTATATAAATCAACAAATTATTCCTTGAACCTTATCAAGGGAACATGATGCCAATGAGGCAAGGATCCTCTTTATTATGCCCTTTATGGTGTTCATTCAGCATCGTCTCATATCAATTATCTGTACATGTTTGATGTAAAAAAATGCATGTGACATAAACACAAGAAACAATAAGAAAGTGAAGGGTTACAAATATTGGTAAGAATAAAAGATGAAAAGTAACAAAATAAATCATAGAAATTGCCTCGATAATAGGTGTTATGATGCCTTAGGGCAGCCATAAAGGATCAAAGAAATCACTCTTCCTTCATGGTATAGATTAACTCAAATAGTATAATGATGTGTTTGAGTTGGAACCTCTCGATGAGGTAGTGTTTTTTCTCTATATTAAAACCTTGTTTTTTTTTCTAGATTAAAACCTACGACCTATATGATGGTACTTGTTCATTATTACCTAGAGTTTATCATGCCAAGTCGTCAATCAAATAGCATGATGGCTCAACCAAGTTAAATTTTATTCCTTTGAAGATGATACTGAGCCTTAAGCGTAACCTTAAATGATGACCTTCACATCCTATCACTTATAGGAGTACTATGATTGTTAGTCCTTGGTTGGACAACATGATGGCTCAATCAAGTTAAGCTCACCCTTGGCGAGGTGGTACAAAACTTCTTAGGAAAAATTGACCAACTAGGGAATGACGTACATTTATTGTCACTTATTGGCTGACATGCATTAAACCGTCAATTAAACAGCATACTGATTGGTCGGGTTAACTTTATTCTTTTAGAGGTGAGAGCCTTAAAAGCGATTATGGGTGACAAACTTTCATGTGCTTCGCCTAAAGAAAAACAAGCATTAGTCATCCATCGAATAAGGTAACGGCATGCCCTGGTGGCCTATTGAGGGGCAAAAACATAAACATGATCGAATACATGCGTTCATCATCGCTTACATAAATAATAGTATAAAAGAGTAAAAGGTAAAAAGTGTTTCCCTTAGTGTCTTATTCTCTAGGTTATTCTAGCACCTTGGTATGGCTTGACATAATTTAGCTTTTAAGGTTCACTATATGAGGTTTGAATTAACATCTAGATCGATGTCCAAATCGCTCCTACATTCGGCAAGGATAGTTGAGGCACCTCAATCCTAGGCCCATCACAAGCTTACTAGAATAGGTTTGATTTGGTGGATGTATTTTTGTATACAAATGCAGAAAGTTACTCATAAGGTAGATAGCCCACTTCTTCTTAATATTTGGGACCCTAATCCCACCATGGAGTTTGGTGAGAATTTCATGCAAATGCATATGCGTGGTGTGTGCCGGGTAAATAATCAAACCTTTTGTTTACCCTCTTATTACCATATTTATCAAATCGATACTTGTTCGAGAACAAGGCAATCCCTAACAATTAACAAAACAAAAATAATGATAGATAAAATATTACTAGACAATGATAAAAAGGGATTATAGTTAAATAATAATTGAAACCAAAGAAACCCAGAACCAAGCAAGACACAGCTAGTCACAGGCTTAACTTTTTAACTGTCCCTGTAGGGTCGCCAAGCTGTCACCACGTGCCCCTAGAAATTGGATCACTTGGTGTGGCACATGCAACTTAATAAGTGTGCTTTTGCGATATCCCTTGATCATGATTTGGATTAGGCATGACGAGATGAAAATAAAGGGAAAAACCATTAGATTAATCACTCGTCTAGCTAGTCTTGGATGGCCACCACAAAGTGGTCAAAAACTTGGAGTCACCACCGATCATTTAGCCTAGGCATGATTGGATGCTTTTTAAAACTGATATTCCAAGTTGAAATACTGGAAACATCAATTTTATAGTTTACACTGTCTAGAGATTCATCAATGGGGTGTTTGTAAATGCCTTAGAGCCAATTAAATTACATGAGGTATATATAAGTTAATAATGCCCTAGAGATTCCTTTATGTTAGTGGTGTGATTGATAATCATGTAAACACTAGTTGGATAAAGCCCATGAAACACAATGGCTTAGCAAAGTTAGTAGTGAGTTATAATGATGATATCCTTATGCATCAAAGCTATGTTTCTAAAAACATTCTTAATCATCATATTGTCAAGACAAGGCATTAACAATGCACAAAGACTAGCATAAGCAAAGCCTTCATGCATTTGATGCATGCAACTCTTTGATCTCATAGAAGTTCAAGTATAAAGATACTTGAATAGCTTGTTTTATAGAAACATGTTCACTGAACATGCCCTAAGTCAAGTGTTTATGGAATATGTTCTCATGCACTAGTCATGTATACTATCATGAGGTTAATCGAAAGCTATAAGAACTAATATCGATTGATACATGAGTAGACACTACACTATGTTCATGGTTTTTTCAAGGTATTTGGTGAAAGAACTGAAGTACATTGAGAGGCTTGTTACTCAAAAGTTTCTTAAGAGGTCATATTGACTCTTCTTGCATATCAGGCGGCCATAATGCTTTGCTAGAGACCAATCTGGGTCTATAAATATAAATACACTTAATTGAGTAATTATATTTATTGTCGTTATGATGGAAGCCAAATGGATCCCACACAATAAGATGATCTATTGGATTAAAATCGAGATTTAATTAAGTATGATTTGATTAAATAAAAGGTATAATAAGGAATACTTAATTAAATAAGTTCAATTAAAAATAATCTAAGACATAAATTAGATTTGGGAAATCTAATTAGCAGTATCTTTATATGGCAATAAAGATAAGAATGTATTATAAAGACACTGTCTATTTATAGACATGGTTTTAGAGATAATACTAAATAAAGCCAAATAATTGTATTTGAAAATTTAAATAATTATTTGATAATTATTTAATTAATTATTTAATAATATATTTACATAAAGTAAAATTGTTTTACTTAGGTTAAAAAATTTAATTATGAATTAAATTATCTAACATGTAAATTAAGGGATTGTGCTAAAAGCCTTAATTATTAAGTTAATGAGCTTAGTTGTGAACTACTCCAAGCAAGGCTTGTTTAATAGGTCTGATTCATTTATTAATAGCCAAACCTAGTCTATGAAGCCTATATAAACAACACTGAGTCCTTTTGGGAGAGAGTTATCAACAAACCCTAGGCAAAAAACCCTTTAATCTCCCTAAAAGGTTATTATGCCAAACCCTAGCTTTCCTAAAGCCTCATCTGTGTTGATTCACATTCCATGTGATCTCAAAGTGTTT
>JBBYHM010000020.1:1693078-1708302 GCA_038381775.1 Adansonia rubrostipa | reverse complement strand
AGTTTCTAGGCTAAAGAAATCAACTGAAATCTGAACTTGAGATTATCAAATTCATTTGCCTAGATCTGTAAACAACAGCTACTTCCCTATGGAGTTATTTTTCTTCTCTTTAATATTACAGGCATAGGATTTGTTCCTGGATCACTTCAGATATGAAACTATTGGCTATATATCTTTTCTTGAAGGCTTGGAAAGCTAGCACTGCAACGTTAGAGCTCATAGAGGTGCTAACAGGCATCTATGTAGTTCACTATTAGAGGCAGGACACTTATGTTGCTTTTCGCCTTAGCAAAAGATTATAATAATCAATCCATGTCACGTTAGTGGAAGGATCGGCATGCTTAAAGTTACAAGTCTCTAAGTATGTATGGTTTCTATCAATCTATGATTTTTTAAATTGTAGTCTAATCACATGTTCATATCTTCTTAAGATCTTGAAGAAATCTTGATGTTTCTTTGTATAATTCCACTGTGTATGTTTAATTCTGATTAAATTTTTATGTATAAGTCAATATGCATGAGCCCAAAATTTCCATTTCATAGGGTTTGGGAATTGGTTACGCTAAAGAAGTACTAATATCCCCACGACACCAGAAATTGGTACCTACTAGCTATGTCTTACATTGGTTTCAGTTTCTTCAATTTTGACTTGTCATTATTTTGATAAAATCCCTTTTTAATGCATGAATTTTGTATAAATAAATAAACTTGAGTTTCTAAAAAATTTGAATCTCATATGTGGCCCAAAGAGGTGGAAAATATAAAGATTTTTGACTAAAAATGATATCCAAATTTGAGTTTTGAAAATGGGATATTTCGTATCAAGCACTGAAGAGATATTGACATAAAACATTACTTTGTAATTTTCAAAAAAAAAAATTTAGAAATATGAATGTAAAATGGATGTAACAAAAAGAAATGTGTTAGTAAGATGAAAAAGAGTATAATAAATGTTGCATAATCAAAATGATAATTTTGAGACGCGTTTAAACTCGATGGTCTCTTGAGGTATGGAAAATAAGTTTTTATTAAAAGGCCTGCGGAGGTTTAGGAGAGAGAAAATTTGGATTTTGAGTGAAGTTTGAAAAGCAAGGTTAGAGTATCCTCTTAGAAAGTAGGGTTGTGGTATCCCTGATAGTAGAAATTTTGGTAATTTTGAAAAAAATATTGTTTTTGGATTTTTTTATGAAAATATAAGTTGTAAATTAAAACTGATAATTTAAATTAAAGATAAAATTAATTTTGGAAAGTGTTTGTGCCTTAATTCGAGCTTAATGTGACCCATTTTATGACACATGACTTAATTGGGAATTAATTGGATGCAATTCAAGGCATTCAAATACCTTGAAGAAGTGGTTCGAGAAAACTCAATTGATTTTTCTTTAGTCCAAAAATTCAGATAGCATCGCACTATCCACTTTCTCGAATTTATCTAGGTTAGTCTAAAGGCTTTAGAGGGTAAAAAGATAACGTTGGAAAGGCAAGTCGAGAAGGATTAATTTAAGAATATTCCAAAAATCCTAGAAAATCTTTTTCTAGGAAGAATTAATTTTTAAAGTTGGGTTTGGCTTAGCGCTGGCAGCACCATGTAAGGGAAAAAGTGTAATGAACTTTGAAAAATCATCTAGACTCATTCAAAATCGTTAGATCACAAACGCTGCTTTTCTCAAAAAGGAATTTCATGTAGTTTTTGGGCAAAATGTTTGAAAAATCTAAGTTAATACAAATCACTGATTCTACGGGTTCTAAATAGTATTAGTTCAAAAAATCATAACTCCTTCATCTGGGCACGTCTAAGGGAAAATTAAGTACCATTTGAAAATTAATTTTATGACCTTCGAAGAAAAAAATTAGAAAATTAGAGAAAAATTGTTTAGGGTTCAAAAATGTTTTTTCAAGTCACGGCTCTAGTTCTACCAAGGAAAAATAAGGGAGTTTCTTAGTTTTTTGGATTTCCTAAAACTAGGCTTGGATTACAAACATTCAGATGTTTGTAAAAAAGGTCAGTGCGTGGCTTCATAAGCTCATTCACATAATCATGAAGTAGTTTGGGATGATGGAATAGGCCCATTAACCAAGTTACTAGCAAAAGAGTATTAGATTTCAAAATCAAGGCACAAACACTTCAGGACATGTAAACAAAGGATTTTTTTTTTGAAATTAGAATGTTTAACCTTATTTAACCACGAATGAAGACATAGCAAGCTAGTTTTATCCTTAAGATTAGAGGACCATTAGATTAAAAACATCAAATCTATACTAGTTTTCATTAATTAAAGTTAGCATGGACTTAACTTAGGGGTTTTATAAAATAAATTTTCCAAGTAGACAAACACAAAAGAAAGACATCGAGAAGGCATTTTTAATCATGTAAAGCATGTGAACGATGACATCTATGGCAAATACATGCTAGAGCAATAACAAGACAACATTTTTTCAAACAAAACCTACTAAAAATGCAAGAAATGCGTGAACATGTAAGACGATGCTCATGACAATATAAAAGATGACATGAACATATGGGAAAATGTTTTCATGGCATGAAACAAATGACGAAAAACTTTTATAGCAGTAAATACATGATTTTGGACAAAAAAAATGCAAGAACATATATATATTAATGGAAGCATGGAACATGATATAGACATAAAGATATGTATTTTCTTGGCATGAATAAGGGCTGAAAATTTCATAACAACATAAAAACATGATTTTTTTTGGATGAATGCATGACTAAACCACCAACTCATGAACAAGACATCAAAGACAATGCATGGAACCTGTAAATAGTCATGGTTGCATAAAAGGTTCACTAACATGATGAAAACATGAAAATAGCAACAAAATACAGAAACAAGTTATTAAAATATACTAATAAGATTTCTAGTAGCTTTTTCCCTTAAAAAGATGAGTTTTTTTCAAGAAAAGATGTTGCCTTTGAAGCTTTTTCTTGCTTGCTATGAATTAGTAAAAAGAAAAACAAACCAAAATCGCTTAAAGGATGTTTAAAAGGGGTTTTTTAGAGGTGGTGCAGAGAGCTAAGAAAATATAAAGGTTTGAGGCTTTCTTTGGAGGCTATGAAGAGAATGTAGGCTAAGAAAAATGTGTTCCCTCTCTTTTTAGCTAAGAATGTTGGCCCTAAATGACCATGTGAATAATGAGGACAAAATGCAAAAAAAAAGGCACTTAGGGTTTTAATGCATGTACCTAATGTATAAACAAGGTACCATGCTAGCTGGCATTCAAATTCATTAGACTGCTTAGCAAAAAGAGTGGATCAAGGCCATTTTATGCAGCTAAGTAATGACAAAAATCAATATTGTCCTTCAACAAATTGTATTAAGTCATGAAAATATCCTTTGTCATGGTTATTTGGGCCTTAAAAAATGTTATTGATCCAATCACTAGTCTAATGCTAAGGCTTGGTATGAAGTTGGATGATTTTTGGTGCCAAAAAAGTGGTCCAATTCATGCTTTAATGTCATGGTACGAAAGGATGAAAATGTCATGAACTGGGCCATTTTGCTTTAGTTTATCAATGAAATGCATTTTATCGATACTTTGAATAAATTTTGCCTAAATGTTTTAATACATTAAGCCTGGTTTTGATATAAAAGCTTGTGTGTCATTACATTTGGCCAAAAATCACAATTTTAAGCTATAGCCAAGCTTAATATCGAAACAACAAGCCAATGTATCTATACATGAAGCAAAGTATCGATACAATGACAAGTTGTATTGATATATGAAGCAAAGTATCAATACCGTGACATGTTGTTTCAATACAACAAGTGAAATTTGAATTTTTGCTGATATGGAGGCCTTTTATCTATACATTAAGGCCTTGTATCGACACATACATGAAAAAATATTAATTTTATGTTTCTTTGGCTTTTTGAACACTTTACCTTAGCCATGAATGATGAGGGGTTGATTTGTGCTTGTCTGCATGATCTCAATGATGCCTTAAATGATGACTTTTCCTCGAATGATGACCTTCACATTTTTTATAGGGTCCCTAAGCATTTCAAACCTTCCTAAAAAAATTTCACTTGATGCCATGTCACCTATAGTACTTGGCGACATAGCATTTAATAGTCCCCCTTTTTTATTTTTTTAATTTTATTCTATTACCTTCCAATTAAGTTTTAGGATATCAAAATCTGGCTTGGAAAGAAAAATGAGTGCATTTTATCTAAAAGTCTTCGATTGGGCACAATTTGTTCAAAAAGAGCCTAGACGAAATTAGGTGCCTATAGATCTTATACATCGAGCTTTGTTGTTGCAAACTGAAGCAATCTACACGTCTAGCCTTCAATAGTCATCCATATAAGTGATTCAAAAATCCTTCATAAGGGAAAGACTTTTTTATGCCAAAATCTATGCTAGTAAATTAGGATTTAAAAACCTTTCTTAAACGATCTCTCTATGTACCAAAATCAAGAAAATTGGAGAAAAAAATGATTTCTCTCCAAAACTTAAATGAAAATGGTGCAAATACCAAGGTCATTGCAAGTCACCTTAGGAAAGATGAATAAGTGCCTTTGAGGTTTCCTTGTGTTAGGGATGGCATAAAGTAAGGTTTAAATACCTAGGGTTGAGTTTTTGTATATTTGCACTTTTGTCTCTCATTTTTAAACAATTAAAAAAATCCTAAGCAACTTTTACTCTTTAGGCAATTTAGTTCTTGTTTAATTTTTATTTCATCAAAATCACCCTTATGTGTATGACCCATTAGGCATCCATCATAGCAACAACAAATATAAATTTACTCAGTTTAGAATAACTTATATTATAGACCAAGATTGGCATCTAACAATGTATCATGGCCACCCGATATGAGGAAGAGTCAAATTAGTTTTTGCAAGCCCTTCAGTGTGCAATGTCTAAGTGTAATTCAATCTTTTCATCATATATCCCAAAATAGGCAAAAGTTTCTATTTTTGACCTACTTCATATTAGTATACAAACCCTACAATATTGCCTTAGCCAAGGTCTTTGAGCTGACAAGGGCCAGGAACCACTAGGATATGTCCCTTTATATCACATGGGGTGATGAATCTTATCTTGACCATTCATTCATGTTTAGTATGCTTTATATCATACCTAAAGCCACACTTATTTGGTACTTGTTTATTGTGAACCCATTTGGGATGATCTCTAAGTATGATGCAAGGTGACCTGGTGTCATAAGTCTAAGGATCACTTACATTACTAATACATGAGAGTATTTGCATCGACACTTAAGTGAAATACCAAATGGAACACTCATAGCGGGTCATGTTTAGTGTAGACACCTAATTTCATTCGGGTCCCTTTTTTTTTTTTTTTGATAATCTTGAATATCTAAGATTGAAAACCTAACGACAACCCTTGTTGGGAATGATCTTTTTAAGATGAATCAGACATTCTTAAATTTTTATTTATAGTTAAATGATCGCAAGTTCACGTGATAAAAAAGAATCACACTTTGATCTTTAATTTTGGATATATAAGACGAATATATAAGAGAAAAATCATTTTTTATGTTTTCTTGTCAAAATTTTGAAAATTTGTTTCTATGAATAATATCGTGGTCAAATTTCTCATTTTTAGGACCTTTTAGAGAATTTTTCATTAAACTTGAGAAGTTGACTGTTGGATAACTATAACGATACCTGTAGGTATTTATGCCAATATATACTCCGAAAAATCAAAAATATTCAAGGAAAATTTTATATTGGCACGTTATACCACAAGGAGTCAGGTTGTCTAATTTTGTGACTAATTTTGAATTTTTCACAATATTGTGAGTTTTATACTTGCAAAATTTTTCCTAGTAAAATTATTTCAGATTCTAGATTTTTATCTTTACCATTTATAAATTAATATCTAGGATGATATATCTTATTTAATTCATTTTATATAAGTTTTAATGTATTCTTCAAAATTTTCTCGATTTTGAAATACGAGCTTTCCTTTATTTGTAAAATTTTATGGTTGAATTTTCTCAAGTTTTCAACTTCAAAATTCTTTAAAAATTTTCATTTAATTACTATTAAATCAATTTGCTTCAAAATTTATTTTATTTTATAAGTTTTATATTTTCTTCTTGTTTCCAAAATACGAAGTTTTTTACTTTGTAAATTTTTTTGAGAAGAGTTTTCTTAGTTTATAATTTTAAAAATTTTTAAAATATTATTATTTAATTCATATTAAATCAATTTAGGAAAATTCTTCTTATTTTATCAGTTTTGCATTTTTCTTTTAAGATTTTCTTGATTAAGAAATAAAGAGTTTTCTACTCCGTAAATTTTTTCGAAAATTTTTTTCTTAGTTTATTTATTATTTAATTTATATTAAATCAATTCAGAAAAATTCCCTTTATTTTATCAATTTTACATTTCTCTTTTAAAATTCTTTAGTTTTTGAAATACGAAGTTTTCTACTCTGTAATTTTTTGAAAAGATTTTTCTTAGTTTGTATTTTTTAAAATTCTTTAAATATTACTATTTAATCCATATAAATAAGTTTTAAAAATTTTAATTTATTTTGAGACTTTTAGAATTTTTTTATTACCTAGATACGGGTTTTATACTTCGTAAATTTTTTGGTGAGATTTTTTTGAGTTTCTAATTTTTAAATTCTTTTAAATATTATTCTTCAATTCATACTAAATTAGTTTTGGAAAATTCAATTCATTTTATGAGTTTTAGAATTTCTTTTATTACTAAAATACAAAGTTTTCTACCCATAAATTTTTTTGGTAACATTTTTTTGAGTTTATAATTTTCAAAATTCTTCAAATATTATTTTATAAATCATATTCACTTTTGAAAATTTTAATTTATTTTATGAGTTTTGCATTTTTTTATATATAACAATTTTTCCTGATAGGGTGTTTTCTTGTAAAATTTTACTAGTTTGTTATTTTTATTTTTTTTGTAAATTAAAAATATTATTTATTATTAGATTAAATTAAATTGATCATATGAAATTTTATTTCAAATACATAATTTTTAATTTTAATTAATTTAGGGTATAATTTTACAAATATTACAAATATCTCACAAAATCTCTAGAAATAGATGATGCCATGGATGACACAAGGCACAAAATGACAAAAGCAATAAATTTACATCGAATCATTTTTAATCTAAATCAAATCAATAAAAAAAACCAAATCAAAAGTTAATAAAAATAAATAAATAAATAAATAAAAAGTTTCCTAGAAAAAAATCTTGGAAGCTTTCGGCCATATTCCACCACCATTTTATTGCCGTCCACCTACCTTGGAAAACCAGGAGAATTTTCTCAAAAAACAAATGCCTTCCATAACCACATTTAGCCATTTTTCTTAGAAATTTCAAGAAATTTTAAGTTTTCAGGCTTGTTAGGTAATTTCATCCATGAATCTTGTAATTTTTGTTTATATCAATCATTTTTCTTTTTCGTTGTAAGTCAAAAACATGTTAAGCTCATGGACTTTCATCCATGTTGAAAGGCTAACATGTTGACAATGATCAATTTTCTATATATTTGCCGTTATATTTAACTTTTTTAGTTAAAGCTTGATTTTTTTATGAAATATTGTTATTGTTGATGATATATTAATTATGTTGTATATGTATATGTATGTTTATGTTTATATTGTTATTCTTAATATTTTCAAGTTAATATGTTAATTTACATATTTATATGTTCATTTTTTATGATTTTATTTTTGTATTTAAACTTGATGTTATTTATTCATGCTTATTCTCACGATTTTTGTTATAAAATATTGATGCATGTTTATTTCTTACCTTGGCCGAGTCTTATTGGTGTTGATGATTATGATTTTGTGCTTATTTTTGGCTTGATTTCATGATTTTTAAGTTATTTTGTAATGTTTATAAACATAGGGACTAAATTGTAAAATTTGTAAAATGTTTAGGCTATTTTAGGTTTGGCCGAAAGCTTTATGAGCCACGTCAATGCTGATTCATGTTTTTATAAACATGTTTTAGGCATTTTTAACACTTTAGGGGTCATTTTGCAATTTTATGAACTTTACAGACTAGATTGCAAAAAAATGAAAATTTAGACTTTATGGCTAAAGTGCTTGGCCGAACCTTCATGTATATTCTTGTTATGATTTTTATGTTAATTTTTTTGCTGGTTTGATGATTTGTTGGGGTGTATTGTGATATTTTATCATAAAAGGGTTAAAATGTAATTTTATAAAGTTTAAAGGTTATTTTGCAAATTGTGGAAATTTTTTATTTTAAGGCCAAGGTATTTGGCCAAATTCTTGTTGGTATGTTTTCTATAATTTTTATATATAATTTCATATGATTTTATGATTTTTATGTTATTTTATCACATAAGGACTAAAATGAAATTTCAAAAGTTTAGGGATTAATTAGCAAATTTAGACCTTTAAAGGCAAAATGGTTAAAATTATCATTTTTAAAATATTTTTATTATTTTTATGACCTTCTGTAGGGGTATAAAAATGAATTTTTTAAAAAAATTAGGGGATCAATTGTAATTTTTGCATTTTAAGACAAAATTTGAATTTTAGTTTCCCCATTTAGGGTAAATTCATCCATTTTTGATCATTTTATTGTCCATTAGGGTTACCGAGATACTTTCACGTTGAAGGTATACCCTTTGGGCATTTTAGTAATTTTTTTCATCGGGATGCTTTTATGCCAAGGTTGAATTTTTAGGATTAGTTTAGCCTTTTAAGATCATTTTAGCATCCATTAGGGTTACCAGGATACTTTCATGTCGAAGGTATACCATAAGGGCATTTTTGTAATTTTTTGCACCAGGATGCTTTCATGTCGAATATGAATATTGAGGTTCAGTTTAGCCTTCTATAATCAATTTTGAGTTTTTTAGGGTTACCGAGATACTTTCACATTGACGGTATACCCTAAAGGCATTTTCATAATTTTACCTAAAATCGAGTCTTAGATAGTAACCATGATGCTTTTATGTCGAAGGTATCCCATAGGTGTATTTTGATAGTTTTCCTAAACTCGTGTTTGAGATAGTAACAAGGATGATTTATGCCAAAGGTGCATATTTAGGATAGGTTCATCCAGTTCCCATCATTTTAGCGCTCGTTAGGGTTACCAGGATACTTTCACGTTAAAGGTATACCCTAGGGGTATTTTGGTAATTTTTTAACCAAGATGGTTTTATGCTAAAGGTGAATTTTTGGGATTAGTTTAACCTTCCTAGATCATTTTAAGGTCCATTAGGGTTATCGGGATACTTTCATGTTGAAGGTATACCTTAAGGGGATTTTTGTAATTTTTCTTCAAGTTTATTCTTAGTTATGCATTAGGATGCTTTTAAGCCAAAAGTGCATATTTTAGGATAGGTTTGCTCTTTTTCAAGCATTTTGAGTCCTTGAGGAGTTACTAGGATATTTTACGTTGGAGTTATACCTCATTGGTGTTTTGTAATTTTGTATTAGAACCAAGTCCTATGTGAATACTGGATACTTATACATTGAAAGTACACATTTGGAATAGATTCATCACATTGGACCTTTTTAGGTCTTAGGGTCTGTATTTTTAATAAAATCAGGTTTTTTTATAATTAAGGTAATGCCTTCTAATTAAATTAATACATAGAATTTCTACCAGAATATACGAGGGGTTCTGTGGATTGTATTAATAATGAGATATCTTTTCAAAATGAAAATTGAGATTTTTTAATTTTTGTAAAAATAAAACCTTTCATACTCCACAGATTCTCCAGCGGAGTATGATAGAGAATGATAAGATCTTCATGTTCTCTTGGTTCTCCGAGAGTATATGGAAGATATTTTTATTTTCAAAAATATTAAAACTCGATTTTCTCATCCGAAATAATAAATTGTTTAATAAAATATTATGGGAATTATAATTAAATACCAAATATTGAAACAAATAAAAATCAAAATTTATGTTAACATGGGATTAATAAAGTACCGATCATCGAGCATCATGAGAAGATCGATCCTTACTTATGATTGTAACCGACTCTCGGAACCTTTTAAGCAATATCTGGCATGAGCATAGAACTCGAAGTTTGTTTTTATGGGTTTGGTTTCGTAATCCTTAAAATATAAACTTCGGCAGGTGTCCCATCTCACCTGGCCTAAATAAGATTGGTGGCGACTCCAGAAAAATAGTCATTTCATAATAACTATTTAGAGTTAAGTCGAGTGAGCGATTCATCTTGACACTCAGTCCTTATACATAAAAAGATAAAAAATAACAAAGAATAATATGATAATAAAAATATGGTGCCTAAATTGAACTTAAAAAAATAATGATATATAGATATATATATATATATATATAAATAAGGGATACATTCACCATTTTAAGTCGGGCTAGTCAGGATTCATATCCGGGCTGTGTTATGATAGCTTGGTGACTCCACTAGGGATAGTTTAGAGAGTCAGGCCTAAAATTAATCACCTGTTAACTAAATTTTGATTAATTTGGTTTCAACCAATATTTAGCTATAATTCCCAATATTTTCAAAGCAAATTTTTTTATTGTATTTTTTACTTATAAATTTTGCTATATATTACCCATTTTTTTACTAACTTTTGTTTTCTTTGCAGCGTTATTTTTATTGGGCATTTAGGATAGGGGTTTTTAGTATTTTTGGAAAGTGTTGAATCATAATGGTAAGTTGTTCCCCGCACACACTGTGCATGAATATGGAGGGGGCATAGGTACCTGATATTTTAGGAGAGGGCAAAGTACCTCTGCCTTCTGAGGTGTTGGCCTCTGTATCGGCTAGTGAAAAGCCTACCGGGTGTAAATTCCCATGCTTGCTTGAGGTGTTAGCTTTGTTATGAGCATGGAAGATACTCCCATTCGAATTGAACCCTTTTCAACATAAACTCGTGATGGGTAAGGATTAGGGTAACTTGTCAGTTCCTTTCGAACTCGAGGAACAATTCGAGAAACTATTTAGATGATTAACCTAAACTCATGTAATGAACCATAAAGGCCTCAGCTAGTTAGAGCCATGCTCGATTTTAGAAGGTACCAAATTAGGCATACAAAGGGGAACATTTTTAACTTTTTACTTTGTAATTTGATTTTCTTGATATTAATAAGTGTATGTAGTATTGTTATTATATGTTTTACTTTTATTTTTTCCTCACATTAGTTTATTATACTATGAAGGATTTTTTGGTTTGACATTCCTATCCCATAGACACTTGTAAATTCATTCATGCATTGTTTATACATTTGCAAAGTTCACATCTTTATATGCTCATGCATTCACAATTTTTGCAATATACTAAAACAATTCCATTTATTGTGTTTCTAAGCATCCCTGCATGGATGGTAATAATGGGGCAAGAATTAGCGCATTAAAGTTTATTCAAGAAGAATTTGATCATGAAGTCTAGGGAATGAAAAAACAAGTTACCAAATTGATAAAAATGGTCGAAGATCTAAAAAAGGATCCTTGTTTAGAAGTATCCTCATCCTTGATGAATTCACTAAGTTAAAATCTAGGAGATCAATGGGAAGCACAACTAAGTGCTTTCGAGGGGATAGTTAGAGGAATAGGATAAGAAATCCAAGAGATAAAAGAATAATTATTCAAATTGATAAAAATCATCAGAAATTTTTAGCATGATGCTCAAGAATTACCATTACCTTCAACCCAACTTTTGACACTCAAAGATGGACGTAGTAAACCATCAGATAAGGTTCCTAATCCTTGGTCTGTGCACATGATTGAAATAAAGCCACCTAATTCTGCACCACTATGGATTAGTCTACTTTCTAACCCTACAAGTTTTCTTAGTTTTGGGCAGCCATCTTTTACTGGCCATACTAAGAAAAGATCATGAAAGAATTGTAAATTCAATTCGATCCCACTAACCTATAAGGAATTATAATTTATACTACTTCAACATTAACCTGTTGCTCCTGAATACATTCTTCCATACCAACCCCTTATCCTGAGTGGTATAACATTAATGAACATTGTGAATACCATGCAAAAATATGGGGACATTCAATAGAAACATGCAATACTTTTGAAAAAAAAGTTCAAAAGCTACTCGATGCCGGCATAATCCAATTTAAACCAAGGATGAATGTTGTTGCTGAACTTCCATCCCATTCTTGGAGGCATCAGAGCATCTGGGGCAATGAAGTGATCATTGAGATAACCTTTTAGTTGATGGGACTTATAAATTTAGGCTTTGTAAGTTTAAGGCTTGGTAAATATAAGGCATGCAAATGAAGTGATCATTGAGGGTTTTGTAAATATAGGGTTCAAAAAGAATGTCTAGGACTTATGAAGATTCCCTAGAAGCACTAACATTAATAGAAAAAATGAAATGTTTGTAAAAGTAATCTTTTTGTTTCTTATTCTTTTGAATCTTGTGAATGGACAACAACTATGAATAAATAAATCAGTGGTTTTGGTTGATGAAACGACAATGTAGAATCGTGACTCAAATGCCATAGATGCTTACCTTACAATAATCTCTATAGCTGATACTTAGCTCATTACTTGACATCCAATTTGTCTTATCAACTAATGCTTTATTCATTTATTCATTCATTTATTCCTTCCTTCATTTATTTGTTCATTAATACATACCTTAATATTTCCATTTTTGACATATTTGTTCATTAATACATACCTTAATTTTTCCATTTATTGATATACATACATGAATGATAACAAAAATAAATGTTGACAAGATATAGGTATTTACACATACTGAATTAAGTTTTTTTTTTTCATTTTTCAAGGTTAAAGTAACATGAGTCATTAAATGGAATATATCACACACTGCAAGTTCGATGAAGTTACCCGAAACAAGCGAGTTTGTTTGCACCTAAAAAGTATTATTCACACTTCTGTTGGGGATCTGGGGAAGTAAAAGCTTAAAGATAATTCATTAACATTTAAGACGTACAATCAGTGGACACTAGCCATCCACATTAGCATTGGTACCCTTTACAAGGAGGCAGATGCAGAAATCATTGAACAAAAAAAATTAGTGGTCCTTGACTTCAAAAAAAGGAAAGGTTCCTACAAAAGTAAAACCATGACCAAAAAAATTACTATTATTATTACAAACAATCCCATATTATACCAATACCTTTGCTAGGAATCTAGGAAGGTACAAATTGAAAGGCAATTACCTCAAAGTACTTAATTTTTATCATACAAACACTTCTGCTGGGGATCTAGGGAGGTACAAATTGAAAAGCAATTACCTCAAAGTACTCAATCTTTGAGGAGCCAGTCCTATAATACATATTCTTATTGACCAAGGGGTAACAAGTACCATATATGAAACGAGAAAATAATTCTATCGTAGTCGATAGTCGTCGGGACCATAGCGAGTTAAGAAAATGAGGAAATCTATTTGGACAGTGTCCTCACCTCTAGCTTTTCATTGCTTAGCAACTTTAATAGGTTTATCCTATAACTTATAGCCCTGTTATGTAAATTTCTTTTGACCCTAAGTTCTAAAAGGCGAAGAGACCCAGCAAACAACTTAGGCAATCCTTAGAAATAGGAAATAAAAAGAAGAAGGTGTATTATGCCCTATTGATCTCCTACACCGAGTTCTTTCCTTTGCTTCTTCAAAATTATATGATCCCTATTATTCAAATAAAACCCAAAAACCTCCATACCTAAAGCAGGAATCACATGCTGCTAAAAATTCCAACTTGAATTACTTGGATGATGCTTTGCTATGCAATGAGATTTTGGATTTGTCTTTTTTGCCAAAGAATTAAGTAAAGAGTCATATAATGGTTGTCTTTAGGGAATGATTGAGATAACAGGAAATAACCATGCATCTTGTGGAATTTTCAAGCTTGAGAACTTAGAGTTTGATCACCTTTTGATGTTCTACTAGCTAATTTATAGCTCGACCCTCAGGGATGTTAATCTAGCAAAATTTTGAAGTTGAAGGATGTCTACCAATAATGATTGGTCTAAAGGTCATCGACCTTATGGTCGTATGCCAACCAGGGGCAATTTTTATCTCGATTTTAGAACTTTGTACATTTTTTTTTGGAAATTGTAAATTACGAAATGAATTTTGGTTTGTAAATTGTGGTGCATTTTGTAATGACCATGAATTTCGTTGATTTCCAATATCTAGGATAATAGGAACATTTTAGAAAATTTATCTTTGGTAGGTGGTTACCATTATATTGAATTCTTTTCGAAAAGTCCTTTACATTCATATATATGATTATCCTAAACATTCAACTATAGACCTTTCGCCACCAGAGACATTTTACATCTAAATGTTTTTTTTTTCTATGGATTCCTTGAAAGTTAAACAATTAGGTTATGCTCCCAAAGGATTCACATATTAATAGTTTGACATATGTTAAAATAATGATAGTAATTTGAAATCTCCCTCATTCGGATAACTTTTTGCCACAATTTCCATGATACTATTCCAAATCCTTGATTCAGGAAAAATGAGAGTAAAAATAAGCCAAAAACACCTTTTCTTTCTGAACTAAAACCTTTTCAAACCAATTTTTTACACAAAAAATGATATCTGAGAGCTTTTCCATGCTAATCCATTTTTTTTCTATTTTAAAAAGCTCAACTAGCTGTTGGTGGCTATAAAGCCAAGACTATTAAGGGGTATGCCTTAAGCCTTTATTAAGTGCAACATCATGTTATTAAAGTATTCAAAATGATTTGAGAAAGAAATTATCCTTTTTTCTAGCAAAATACTTGCCAGTTCGAATGGTGGTGTTTGAAATGAAAAATGGTCTTCTTTTTCTATCCCTTCTCAAATAAAGAAAATTATTTCCTTTGCAGTTCCCTTTAAGCCTGATAATGTATTTTATTTTTTTAAACCCTAATCAAGGATCACCCTCCATACTAGGGGTAAATGAGGTGAAGCTTCAAAATCAAAATGAGCAAATTTCACCTTGAAGTTACAAAAAGACCAAGTTAGATGTCATAAGGCAAATTTTAAGGATTGAAGAAAGTTTAAATTTCAAGTCCAAATATTCAAAATGGAAATGAAAAAAGTTCAAAGTTTAATTTCCAAGTTAAAATATTTAACGTGAAAAATGAAGCAAGTTAAAATTTTAAATTTTCAAATTACAAAAAAATTAAAAAAAAATTCAAATTTCAAATCCCTTCAAAATGAAGAAGGAAGCAGGCAAAAGTAGATGAAGGAATACATATAGATTTTGCCTTAGAAGACATGCCAAGTCGAGTTC
>JBBYHM010000020.1:1678797-1692978 GCA_038381775.1 Adansonia rubrostipa | reverse complement strand
CTACTTCCACTTCTATGCATTTTCCTAATTACTAATGCCACAACCATACACAAGCATGAGAAACATATATATTGTCTGTCGTTATTGCAACTTCTTTCTTATCGGCAAACGTTTAAAAAAAAAAAGAACTACTAACTTTGCTTATACATATAGAATAATAATAACAGAGAGACGATCTAAGAAAATACGACTCTCGACATTCTTACTTAAATATTTAAAATTCTAAGACTATAGTAAATGCAACCCAAAACAAACAATTTTAAGGCCCAATCCAGTAACAATGGAATAATTATAACGTCGCACTGTTGTAGTAAAAAATTAATCCAATTAATGCAAAATGACATTAACACCTCATTCAAATATCAGTGTAAAGAATAGTACAAAGAATGATAACAATGAATGTCATCTCATATCGGCTTTGATAAATTAGATGGAAAAGCAAAATGATCAAATCAAAATGATTACGTAATGTCACAGTATCAGAAAAACGCGTGAGACTGACTTGCCAAGCAAACTATTTTTGCAAATGAAGATCTAAATCAATAAAAAAAGAAAAACAAATCAGTAAAGTCTCAAAAAAACAAGAGATTGGCTTACTAAACTAATCATATTTGCAAATGGATATACAAATCAATATAATAAAAATAAATACAAATTAATAACACCTAAGTCCATTTAAACTATCAAATATTGTATCACAATTGCAAAATCTAAATCATATCATACTAGCAAAACTATTGAATAAAATCATAAACGAATTCAGGTTTAATCAATAATGGATAGTTAAAAACATATTTAGCAACAACTAAAAACAAACATATGCTTTCGTCCCATAAATTCCGCAGAGAGCAATGTGACTCTTAAAAGTGGTACAATCGGCAGAGGGCCATGGCCCTTCAAACATTGAGAAAGGTTGACAGCCAAATATTACTAAGATTTTTTTTTTTGGCCAAACAAATATTACTAAGATAGTAACGTGTGGGGAAATTTCTAGTTTATTTATTAAATTTGTATTATCAACTTTTCATTATTGTATGTATTTGAGGATGATTCAATTTGAAGTATTTTTAATTCAAACAAATTTACTTCTGTGAGTGTTTAAAAAATAAATAATAAATAATTTTTTTATAAGATTTATAGGTAGTTTTTTTAATAAAGATGAATAGTTTTTGAATTTTAAAAAGTGTAAAAAATTTTAAAATATTAAAATACCCTCTATATTATATTTATTTATTTTTATTACTTTTAATTATAGTTTGAGGTGTTCTGATAAAAAAAGTAATTGAGTTGACTTATAACATTAAACTTAATCGCTCATTTTATATTAGCAAAGATATCTGCAAAATATTAAAGGTTATATTTAAAAAAAATTTTATTTAATGATATTTTTAAAGTAAAAAAGTTAAAGCGAACCTAAATAAATACATAAAAAATTTACTTTTTTAATGGAGAAAAATGAGTTGTAATATATATATATATCTGTATGTAAGTATGTAGGTATGCATGTATATACGTCAAGCAACTTAAGCTTAATATATTATTCTGACGCATTCTTAATCAGTAGTCAAAATTTTATTGGCTCGTCCTTAAACATGATAGTCTTGAGGACGAAGGCCTAACCATTCTAAAGCTTCTTCCTTTCCATTAAGCTAAGTGTTCTTTTTAATCTTTTTTATTAATAGAAAATAAATAAAAAATTTTATCTAATAGTTTTTTAAATTATTGCATTAATTTCTTTTTAGATGTAATTCCTGCATTTAGAATTTGTTAAAACAGTATCTTAATCTCTTTTTATATTATTTTTGAGAGGGCCAAAGAGACCCTAACTGCATTAGGTTCCAACATGGTCATGGTCTAGAACATAGCCAAGACTCCAAAATCAAAAAGGGGAAATTACAAGCAAGTTCAGTGAACCCACAACTATTATTCTTTCGAACGATTTTATATTTAAAATTTATTGTAAAGGAAATAATTTTTTTCAATTGTTAAGAAGGAAATCGAAACTTGAAAGCACCATCTTAGCCTAGATATTAAGTTGAATTTTCAACTTCTAACTTGCGTGGAACAAGTTCGGACAGGAAGCGCTGGCCTGGCCATGCCCAGGTTGCTGATTCTAGCCTGTGGCCAAGTCGGATGTTCGGCATCCCACGTCGTCGAAAGCTTTCAAAATTTGCCGAAACGACGAATTAAATTTAGTAACGACGAATAAAGGGACGTGCGATTGGTAGGGAACTGACCTTAGCCGATTGAATTAGGGCCAATTGAATTAAGGTCATTTTTTGGTCTCACCCGACACCTCACTTTACTTTCTTCTCTCTTTTTGCCTGGCTAGTGGTTCGTTGGAAGTTGAAAATTCAATAAAAAAATCAAAGAGTAAAAATGGCACCTTTAATGAGGGTTAGTCTTATTCAATCAATTTAATTTTAAAATTTTAAAAATAAAATAAATTGAATAAATTTGAAGAACCGATCGAATTAATTAAAAAAATCAAAATCGATCTAAGTTGATATCGGTTCAATCAATTTAATCAATTTTAACTATTTAAAAATTCATTATTTATATTATTATATCAAATTTATTGTATACTATTACATTAGATATTTTGTTTATATTATAAATAAAATATAATTAAAAATTAAGTTAAATGGGTTAGTTAATTTGATCTATTTGGCCATCGATTTTTAAAACTGACAAGCAATCGAACTAACTTAATAGACTTAAACTGAATTAATCAGTTAATTTTAAAATAAAATAAATCAAATTAATCAAATTTAATCGATATGATTAATTAAACCGATTCAAATAAATTAATGCCCACCCTAAACTTCTACTTCCGTTTTAATCATTTAAAAAATTTTATTTCTTATCAACAATAATAATAACAACAACAACAACAACTGTGAGTCCATTTGTAATTCCCCCCAATCCATAACCCGTTGAAACGTGTTTTCCAATTGCAAGATTGCAAGATGCAGCATTCAGAAAGTGGGCTCTCCTCACAAAGACTATGATTCGTTATGGGATGGTTTCTCACCATTAAACCATCCATTTTTCTTCTCATTTTATTAAAATAAAATTTTGTTACTAAACGTCTTGAGATTAATTTTTTAAAGTTTAATATATATACTAAAATTCAGTAATTTCATTATATGAGTGTTATTTTTTTTAAAAAATAAGTTATGTAGATGGTATTTTTATTAAGGAGTTTAAGATGTGATTAATTTTTATTATGTAGGATAGGATTAGACATTTTAAAAAAAAATTACAAATTATAAAAAGATAGAAGTATCCTAATCTTATATTTATTGTTAGTAATTTATTTAATTTTTTAATAAATTTATTAATTAAATTAATATCTCTTAACTTGTGAGATTCAGATATATTATAATAGTATAGATTATCATTTTCATTTAATATATTGTAAATAACATATTAAAAACCTTAAAAAAAATGTGAAAGGGCACTTATTAGTAAAATCTATAATAATAATAATAATAATAATAATAAAAAATTATCAGCAATGAAAAAAAATCATAAACAGAATTAATTGAAAAAATTAAAAATATATAAATGGGATAAGTGATTGAGTTTTCCACCTGAGTTTTTTATTACACCTTGGTGTATGAGGAGATAATAATAATAATAAGATTGTGGGAAGACCAATTAATGTATGATAGGAGCGAGAGTCAAAGTCCTATACAAAGTCTCGCAAAGAATATGAAAGCAAAGAAGAAAAACCCCCCACCCCGGCCAACCCAAAACACAAGGCATCGTGACTTTTGGGTCGCTCCATTTCTAACTACACTACGTTCATTGTTTACATTGCAGTAAGCCAACTCAACACGCCAAAGAAAGATTTGCTTCCTCTCTTTCCCATGAATTTCCAAGTTATTCTAGGTCCATTCTCATTTTAAACTCTGCTCTTTCCCTTTCTCTTCTGCTTGTACACTTTGATTTGATAAACTTTTAGCAAAAACAGAGCTTAAATATAGTATTCTCTGCACTACAGCTAAGCTAAAATGAGGAGTTGCATTCACAACGTTTATTTCTTCTTCTGTTTATTTCCTTTGGTCTTCTGTCAACCGGCATCCAACCAGAGGAACACAATGATCGAAATTTCTCGGCAGCTTTACATCGCAAATTCACCCTGGAATGCTACGAAGGAGCCAAACTTTTGCCATTGGAAAGGAGTTACATGCAACAGTCCACTCAACAACTCCGTTCTTTCCCTTTCTTTCTCGGGGTTTGGTCTCTCTAACTCTAGCTTCCTGCCGTTGCTTTGCCAGATTAATTCTTTGCAGTCGCTTGACTTTTCCAACAACTCTTTGGTGTCAATCCCAGATGAGTTTTTCAACAGTTGTGGAGAGATTGATGGGTTAAACAGCTTGAACTTTAGTAAGAACTTGTTGTTTGGATCTTTGCCTACCTTTCAAAAGTTTGCTGGGTTGAAATCCTTGGATTTATCTTTCAATTCTTTGAGTGGAAATATTGATTCACAATTGAATGATTTGAGTGCACTGAAAAGTTTGAATCTTGGTTTCAATCATTTCAATGGTTCTGTTCCCAGCCGCCTTGGAAAATCCAGGGCTTTGGAACAACTTGAGCTTTCTGTGAATAACTTCACTGGTCAAATACCTACTGATATTGGGATGTATGGGAATTTGACCCGGATTGATATTAGTGGGAATAAGCTTACTGGACGTATTCCTGAATCTCTTGGGAACCTTACCAAGTTGGAAATCCTTATTCTATCTTCCAATCAGTTGACTGGTTCAATCCCTGCAGGCCTTTTAGGTATTACAAAGCTGCAACGGTTCTCAGCCAATCAAAACAAGTTTGATCATCTTCCTAGTAATATCACAAACTTCCTTAAGATTTTAGATCTTAGTTATAATGAAATAAATGAGAGAATTCCACCGGAGTTTCTGTTACCATCAAACTTGCAGACTGTGGATTTGTCTTATAATAGGTTGAAAGGACCAATACCTGAAAGCATATCTGAAAGCTTGGTCAGGTTAAGGTTGGGGAGCAATTTTCTTAATGGTTCAATCTCTTCTGCAACATTTGCATCGCTTCAGAATTTGATGTATTTGGAGTTGGAAAACAACAGCCTTACAGGAAAGATACCTCCTGAAATTGGTTCTTGTCCAAAATTGGCATTATTGAACTTGGCTCAGAATCGGCTGACTGGGACTTTTCCACTGGAATTGCTAAATCTTAAGCAACTTCAGGTTCTGAAACTTCAACTCAACAAGCTTGGTGGTGAAATCCCAAATCAGCTTGGACAATTAAATATGTTATCCGTACTTAATATCAGCTGGAATTCACTAAATGGCAGCATACCTTCTTCAATTTCGAATTGTGTAAAGCTTCTTAACCTAAACTTGCAAGGCAATGATCTCACTGGTTCTATACCTGATAATATCAGTAACTTGAACTCTCTGTTAGAACTTCAGCTCGGAGAAAATAATCTGTATGGTAGGATTCCCTATATGCCGCCAAAGTTGCAGATTTCTTTGAATCTCAGCTCCAACTTATTTGAAGGACCTATTCCAAAGACTCTTTCCGGACTGAACAGTTTGGAAGTTTTGGATCTCTCTAACAATAAATTGTCGGGTGAAGTTCCTGATTTCCTGGTTGAGTTGTTATCACTGTCACATCTAATACTTTACAATAATCAGCTTTCTGGAGTTCTTCCTAAGTTCAGACAACATGTTTCAGTCAATACAAGTGGAAATCCAGGACTTCATGAAGCAGAAACTAATTCTCCAATGTCAAGTAAAAGTAAAAAATCAATTGCTGTGACAATTGTCATTACACTTTCAGGTTCTGTTCTTGCTGTAGCGGTAGTTGCAATTGTTTTTCTATTGATCTCAAGACGCTTTTGGAAGCTTGATGACGAGCCATTACAATCATGGGAAGTTGATTCTCCTCCTCAGGTTATTCAAGGCAAATTGTTGACAGCAAATGGAATCCATAGATCTAATATTGACTTCACCAAAGCCATGGAAGTTGTTGCAAACCCAGCAAACATTGTGCTGAAGACCAGGTTTTCCACCTATTACAAAGCTATGATGCCATCAGGAGCGAGCTATTACGTTAAGAAGCTCAACTGGAGTGACAAGATATTCCAATCGGGCAGCCATGATAAATTCGAGCAAGAGCTAGAGGCATTGGGAAAGCTAAGCAATTCAAATATCATGATTCCCTTGGCCTATGTATTGACAGTTGACAGTGCATATCTATTCTATGAATTTGCCTCAAAGGGTACCCTCTATGATGTTCTTCATGGCAGCTTGAAAAATTCTTTGGATTGGGCTAGTCGTTACAGTATCGCAGTTGGAGTAGCTCAAGGTCTTGCTTTTTTGCATGGATGCACATCGAGTCCGATTCTCCTTCTCGACCTTTCAAGCAGAAGCATCGTGCTCAAGTCTTTAAAGGAACCACATGTTGGAGACATTGAGCTTTGTAAAGTAATTGACCCTTCCAAGAGCACCGGAAGCCTTTCCACGGTTGCTGGTTCTGTAGGTTATATTCCTCCAGGTGAAGAAATCTGACATGCATGATTAAGATTTAGCCAAAAAGAAAAAAAAGAACTAATACTTTTGGTTATGTGATATATTCAGTTGCTTAACATAGATGAAAACACATACCTTCAAATATGAACTCTTTAAGTTGTGGTCCTAAACCGTTTAATCTCATTTTTTTTTGGTGGTGTACAGAGTATGCTTATACAATGAGGGTAACAATGGCTGGGAATGTATATAGCTATGGAGTTGTACTGCTGGAATTGCTGACAGGAAAAGCAGCAGTTAGTGAGGGAACTGAGTTAGCCAAATGGGTATTAAGTAACTCAGCGCAGCCGAATAAGTTGGATCACATCCTTGATTTTAATATCAGTAGAACATCACTGGTAGTCAGAAACCAGATGCTTGCTGTCTTGAAAGTTGCTCTTGCTTGTGTAAATGTTTCGCCAGGAGCAAGGCCAAAGATGAAAAGCGTACTACGGATGATCCTCAATGTAAGATAAATCACCGGTCGCTAGATGACTCCGACGACTGGCTATATACCTTAATTAGCAACTGAGTTTTGTTTCATCAAATTACAATAACAGATTGAAGAAAACCGGTATTGGCTTACTAGGCCATGGTAACTAGGAAGGCAACCTGCATGTAGAAATCGTTGGTTTTGAATGCATTCTCATATGTAGTATATACTTAACAATTTTTGGTTCTGTAGTTTAAAAGTGCCTCTGTAAAACTCAGTTATAAAGATCCTCAAAGTCCGTAAGATGTGAATTCTCACATAGATTCATGATTATGATTATATAACTCTAGAATTATAATAGATATGCACCCAACTAACGAGGATATAGTAAAAGATAGTGATAAATTAGGAAAGAAGTAGAAGAATTTCATTGATAGAATAATAATTAATAGCCAAAATTTAATTGACACCGTGGTTGATGAAGATTATTAATGTCAACAGTCAAGTTAACATTAAAAAAATTAATAAAGATGAAATATAGAAAAT
The DNA here is from genome assembly GCA_038381775.1 of Adansonia rubrostipa. Classification (NCBI taxonomy): domain Eukaryota; kingdom Viridiplantae; phylum Streptophyta; class Magnoliopsida; order Malvales; family Malvaceae; genus Adansonia; species Adansonia rubrostipa. Next base: position 1,685,445 of record JBBYHM010000020.1, on the reverse strand, counting down.
AGAACCCTGAAAATTTTTGAAATTAAGCTTGGGAAATTCTCGTCTTGTTCTCCACTGAAAACTCAAAACAGATTGTGTGATAGGCCCCGACATTTTTGTACTGCAAACATATTCCAAGATCAAGTATAAGTGATGAAAAACATGAGCCTAGAGAACATGCTACAGTGCAATTGTCCAAGAACAACACAGCTACAAGGACGTCATTGTGTGACTAGACTAGAAGGTGATATGTTTGGGATCCTCAATAATCCTAGCCAAGGTTTGCAAGAATGAAGCTAGATCAGCACCATAGATGACACGGTCATCTGTAGTTACATTTACCTATAAAAGTTTTGAAGTTCAAAAGTAAGCGCTTTTATTCTAAGTGCTGGATATTCAGATATAATCGTCCCATAGAAGAACGGGACAGAGATGTGTTTTTCTCCTTTCTTTCTAGAAGTAAATACAACACGGCGGCTCATCATTTAAAAAGAGAGATTTTTGTTACTTGCATCTGGTTCTGCATGCCAATACGGCCATTCTTGCTAGCCAGAACAGTAGGCTGAGAAGCTCCAACAGCCATAATTGCCCCCTGTATAAAAATACTGACATAATTAATATAACAACAAAAAGTCGCTAGTATGCAGATCAATTCCAGTAGATCTTACAAGTCTCTAAGAAATTGGGCAAAGAATAACACAAATGAGAAAATGTTACTAATGGAGCAACAATACTTAACAGACCAGGTGGCAGAATGGCATCAAACCGGTCCACACCAAACATCCCCAGGTTAGAGAGAGTGAAAGTACCTGCAAAAGTAGCAAACAGCATTAACAAGCATACACAACAAAATCTAATTAAGAAAAGGGCTCAGCAATGTTGAAAGGATATTAAGCCAGAAACCATATATTTATCCTAATTTTGGAAGAAACTAAAAATAGAAAGTTCTCAGCAACCATAGAAGAAAGATCCTATGTTTCAGTTTTATGTATCAACCAAAAATCAACAAAATTCGCCATTCATCAATGAAGATCTTACAACGTGCCAATATTCTAAATTAAACTAATCGGTCATTACAGGCTGAAGCAAAAAAGAATTGCCAGTCATCTCACGATTAACATGCCTAGGTCCTAGAATTGCCAGGCAAGACCAAAAGGAAACAGAAAATCCAAACCTGTGCTCAACCTTTACCATATCAAGAAGATTGAGAAAGTTGAAGTATCCAACTGCCTACTATAACTCTAGTAAACTGTCATGGGAACTATGATGCTCTTTGTTAAGTTGTGCAGACAATATTTCAAAGTCAATTGAATTTAAGTTTCAAAGATATTTCAAAATATCTTTGCACGAAAAATTTTCTATAAGAAACAGAGAAAGCAAACCTTTCTGCTAACTCATTGCTTAGTCAGAATACTGAGAAAGTCAAAATGTCAAACTGGGTATGAAAAATAGGGCTTATGTTAGACACAAAGGTGAAAAAGAATTACTTCAATTGCTGGATCAGTCAATTGTAACAAATATAGATCAAACTTGAATGTTTGGATATGTAAATTAAAGTTCTATGTGCTACAATAAAAGAAATCAGGCAAAAGAAATTGAAAAGAGAGAGAAACACCATATATTGGTGGTCGACCACGTAAATTTTTTGTCTAAACATTAATAGAGATGTGATATTCTTCTCAAGTTCCCTAGTTGAAGTTTGAAGTTTCAAAGAAAGTTCAAAAAAATTATGAGTTACACGCAAGGGAAATTTTAAGACCTCAGCAGATTGTTACATTAATTTAGTTAGACAGTGAATTGCCCCAGCGAGAAAGTATTATAAATGCCCATCAACAAGCATAATCATCCACGTAACACTTCATGGTTCTACTAATATTTTTTGCTTATTTTTCAACTTCTTATCCGATATTTCCAACAAACATACACAAATTTCTTCCTCCAATTAAAACTTTCATCTAATATATGCCTTTCAAATCAACATATAGGACAATAAAACAAGTTCTAGCACAAGTACATGAAGAATACAAGATTAGAATGTGTATCATCAAGCCTTCTTTAATGGAACTCCTTGCTCAATTTGCGATGAGAATATTGAGACAATAACAGACCTGTTATTATATTCATGGGGTTGCAATTGCTTGGCCCGTGCCTTATCAACCAGCTCTTTCCACTTTCTTGACAATGTATAAATGTCAACCTGAAATGGAACGAAGTAAAGCCCTTACAACACTGTTACAACGATATCATAAAAAAAAAAAATTGCAGCCAAAAGTACAATAACAAGAACCTTATAAGCATCCTGCAGAACTGGAGTAATCAACCCGCCATCTGTAGCTACAGCGACAGCAATATTGACGCTATTATTATACGTAAAGCTGTTGCCATCCCTACAACAGCAATTAACTACAGGATGTTGAACCAATGCAAGTGCCGTTGCCTTTGCAAGCAATGCTGTCATTGTTACGTCCCTCGACTTTATCTAAAGAAGGTAAATACAGCTTAACCAATATTCACACACAAAAAGAAAAAAAATGAACAGAAAACACGTCAAAAATTACAGTATAACAATACCTCCATCTACCTTATATGGATGATTCTAGAACATTAACATCTTCTTGAGCAAAATGTCCCTAAAGATCATAAATTACGAAAAGTTCCTTTTGTTGCAAGTAAGTTCTGTGTTGTATGGCATATTTTTGTCCATATAGGTCAATTGTAACAAAATATGCCAAGGTAAAGCACCTAAAATTTATAATTATGAGTTTATGACACATAGATTAACCAATTTTTTTTTAAAAAAGCGAGTTTCTCAATAAGAAGCATCAAGCTGCCTCAAAATTTAACAAGGGTCTAAATAATATGGCATAATCACCTCCGAAACCTTCTTAAGAATTCACCATGCACTTCTTATGCATAGTATCCATTGCATCATCAATTTATAAAAAGATTCAAATTAAAGAAACAAGAAATTATATCATTTTAAAGCATCTCAATGGCCAAATCATGTTTACCTTCTTGTACAAGGCATCAAGCGCATTAGTGGTGAGGGTGCACCCAACTCTAAACGTAGGCACAGATACTCTCAACCATGTTCCTACTCACAGCAACCTGCATTGTACTAAAAGGAAGCACTGTCCCCAATTCAATCCCAGAAGCCAACGGAGTTGTCTTTGCCGGAGAAGCAAGCAGCGGAGCACGCTCAGTAGCAGCCACCACACCTTCTGTCGCTGCTGCCTCGACATCCTTAGCCACAATCCTCCATGGGTCCTATCCCCACCACTGTTCCCAAATCCAGCTTCAACTCCTTTGCCAATTTCTTGGCATATGGGGATGCCACTATCCTCTTCCCTTCCTCTGAAGCCGGATGCGGACCCCACAACTACAGTCTTTGTGGTCGAAACTGTAGAAGCTGCAGAGCAGCCGGCGCCACCTCTTGCTTTTGCTTTGGTTTTTCTTCTACTACTACCTGAGCACTGCTATTAGAAGAAGATTGTGATTTGACTTTGGCTTCAGCGATCTCATCTTCGGTCTCAGTCAGGAAGGCGATGGCAGAGCCGACGGGAGCGGCGCCGCCTTCCTCGACTATGATGGCGGCTAGGAATCCTTCATGGAAACTCTCGACGTCCATGTCAGCCTTGTCAGATTCCACAACAACAATACACTCTCCTTCGGACAACTTGTCAACTTCCGACTTCATCCACGACACGATCTTACCTTCCGTCATTGTTGAGCTCAACGCCGGAATGAAAATCTCTCGGATCTTAGCCTTAGCTAGAAGGGATTGAGACTTCCCTTTAGAACCCGAAATTGGGGTCGGGCGAAGGGACGAAGTAGAGGGATAGAAAGAAGTATGTAGAATATGAGCCATTTGGTGAAAAAGAGAACAGGGGTTTTTTGTTCTACGGAAGGAAATGGTAGGAAATGAGAGGCACTTGGAGGAGTTGCCGCTGCTGTTAGCTGAGTTAAAATGGGTTTCCTCTAAAGCATCGAAAGAACGAAAGAACGAAAGAACGAAAGAAAGGGGCGAAGAATCAATCAACCAACTTACCGGTGAAACTGATGGTTGACTCGTGTGTTGTTTTTAGTTGAGTTTTTGGTTTTGTTTGGTGCGGTTTTCCTTCTTGCTTTACTAATGCCTCCTTTTATAACATTTGCATGGACCGGGACTGGACCAATTCACGGCCCGGCAGTCGCGACTCAATAGTCGATAGGGCAATAGGTAGGATATTTTTTTCTAAGCTCTTTAATATCCGATAATTAGATTAAACCTTAATTATTTTAAAATCAAATCGAATCAAACCCCTAACAGAAGAGAAAGCTCTTTTAAAATTAATTTTTTTATTTTAAAAACTCGAAATCAAAATCTTATTTGAAAGCATTAAACTCTTTATCACTTTACCCAACAAATTGGATACATCGAATAAATATAAAAATATTATATATAATTATATGAATATGATAAAATAAAATAATTAATATACGATATAATATCAATATATGTCTCAAATCTATATAATATGAATTAGTAATATATCTAAATTATTCATCTGATTTTTAAAACAGAACGTTCTTTCGGGCGTTGAACTCTCTTAACAACTCTTTAAAAATTCAGAATCAAAACGTGCAGGAACACGAGCAAATCGACTATTAGTTCCCGATTAACAACAAAATCATCGGTCTTTGGATTTGACAGGAACACCTTTGTACATTTGTACGCGATCCTTCAACGCATCTCGCCTAGGGCGTGCTACCTTATTATTAGGATCAAAAAGTAGCACTTCTTCGAAGGCTTTGAGCGCGGAGTTATAGTCTTTTTTCTTCTCATATGCATCACCAAGATTGTTCCAGGCTGTGACATATCCCGGTTGAAGCTTCACAGCAGTTTCAAATTGATTGATTCCTTTCTCAAGCTTCCCATCACGGACATAACTCACACCAAGGGCATTGTAAACCTGTGCATTATTGATTAGCAAACTAGAACACAATAATTTCATGTTCAGAAAGTTCCCAATGTAAAAAAAATGTACTTTGTATGCTTTATCTATGTATTCATAATTCATTACTTTTGCCACAAACACATGCTTCAGAGGAGCCAAACCAGCAATGCCAAACATACTGCTATATGTCAGTGTCATAATAATTAAACTAATGCTGTTCAATATTACTTCTCATCATCAATAACAGGACCAATGAACATGAAGAATACAAAATAAACGTGAAAATTCAAGAGAACAAAATTAACCGATGCATAAATCAGCTGCTTTTATCCTTCCAATTGAGGGTCAAGATAAATGATTCAATCACCTTTCTGACAATGGCCTCATATCTACCAACTTATGCTCCCACACTGATAATGCAGTTTCAAGATTGTACATGTTAGTTCTTTGTTTTGATAAATCAGATTCACCCAGATTTTATAACTAGCACATATCACTGCACATATCCCCCCCCCTCTCTGCGTTCCCCAAAAAAAAAAAAAATCCACCCATCTCCCGCATTTTTGTTTTAACAGAAATTCACCCATTCAAGGTGGATTAATGCATAACCCATGGATCAAGTTAGGTTTTGTCATCTCTAATCCAAGAAGCTAAAGTTTGATAGAAATTTGGCCACCAATGATCAATTTGTCTCATAAATAGTTCATACAGTGTAATTTGAGAATAAGACAGGTTCACGTCCTGTTAGATTCAGGTTTCCCTCATTAATGTTCGGTCGATTTGAGTCTTTAGTCATGTCATGATTGAAATCATTTGCTGATGACAGATGTGATCCAACTCAAGTGGCTGTGTAATGTGCAACAATAGAAAAAGAGGCTGAAAATCAAGGTTGTGTCAAGCTAATGCCAAGCCTTTATGGTTAAAGTTCATGTTAGCATTAAAGTAATATCGTTGGCTAGAATTTTCTCCCTTTTTTCTCTTTTAGCGCTAGAAACTAGATTTATATGGAACATTTTTTAACCTTTAAGTTCCAGAAAGTCTAGGATAAAACAGATAATGCTGTTAATCTGGGTTCAGATTATGAACAAGGGTGATAAGCAGTAGGGGGAAATCTTATATATGATATGGGCGGCTAAAGGCTTTAATTTTTCAGGCCGTACAAGATATGTTAAACCAGACAGCAGACAATTGCATGAGATATGACTAGAAAGGAGGAGGATAATTCACAGATGGTGATTTCATTGTAATGGCTGATACTGTTTCAAGGCAATCATCCAAATGTATCACCCATCAAGCAACATATCACTGCACTCTTAGCGAACTCGAATGTGATTCTTAAAAGCAGTAATTTTCATATAAAAGTTGTTGGCATAATTGACTGTAACAGCAAGGCAGGACACGCATATCACATTCTATAAAGTACAATTCACATAATAAAACCAATTGCTTCTGCTTGTAAGGTATGGAAGATGAAAACGATGTCAAACCTGGGCAAGATCTTGATCATCTCCATCCCATTTCTCAATTGCCTGAAGCAAAAATTTAGTAGCAGCTGGGTAAAATTTCCTTCTCAGCATAACAGCACCCAGCTCAAACAGCTCAGTTGCACTGGCATCTCCACTTCTTACTTGCTCCTGAAATAATAATAATAATATTAATAATCATAGTGAAGAAAAAAGTAAGCTCATAGGAGCAGTCCTCATTCACTGTAAGGCTAAGAACAAGGCGTCAA
>JBBYHM010000020.1:1653914-1676833 GCA_038381775.1 Adansonia rubrostipa | reverse complement strand
AGGATCATCATCAAATATGAAAGAGCTAAAAAAACACTTTACAACACAATGGATATACAAAACTAGAAGGCTTCTTATTCAAAGATCTAAAGTTGTCAGCATGAGCATAGACAGTGCCGTAACTCGTAATACCCATAAGAAGGAAGAATATGATTTCATGAACATAAAAATATCTGCTGAACCATTGCATATGTGGGTCAGTGAACAAGGGTATTTTATAAATGCAATGGTCCAAAGAATCAAGGCAAAAGTGCTGAAAAACTTACAGAATTGTTAAAAGAAGAGATGGCAGCTTCAACTTCCTCTTCTGAAGAGAATGTTACAAACCCAAATCCCCCTGATTTTGAGGTCCCTGGAACCCGTGAAACCTTTGCGCTGACTACCTTCCCTTTCTCAGAAAAGAACTTCTTGAGTGTATCTGAAGTTACTGTCTTTGCAAGATTTCCCACATAAACTTTGTATGGACTATCAATAAATTGGGAATCCTCTGCCTGAAGGAGAGACAAATCCACTTGTGGTAGAGGTTTTTCAGTGATGTTTACCTTGATCTTGCGCCGTCCAATTTCCTGCCATAGATGAAAAATTTTAAAAAAAAAAAAAAATCACCATGAAACCCAGATACCAATATATGTCTTCTCATAATTATAGAACAATAAACTATGGTTTGGGCTTACAGTGCCATTTAGTTTCTCAATTGCTGCATTTGCATCGTCCACAGTTTTCATTGTAACAAAAGCAAATCGGCGGCTCCTTCCAGAGTACTTATCATACATCACCTAAACAAAAAACATAGAAGGCAGGTTAACTCACAGTTCCCCAATTTTACATCCATAAAAAAAGAAATTTCAGAAAAGCTTAAAATCCTTTTTTCTGCCTCCTCTTAAGTAATATTATAATCGATGCCGCTAATTTAAGTCTTCAGCAGGCCGCAAACAGTCCCAATATTAACTAACAAATTAAACTATATAATCAATGCTAAAGCTATAAGTTATGAACTTATGGTGCTATTTTTCCTTCCTGGGCGCAGTCAGATGGAACTAACTTCAGAAGTCACAGTAAAATATTGAAAAGTTCCAAGGAAGTTATTAGATTGTAACTAAATTTCGGAATAAACATTAAACACCCAACATTCATTTTACAGTTGGCAACAAAGGAAAAACAATTTGAAAAAAATGAAGTCATATAGTCAAGGCAATCAATAAATTAAAAAAAAAAAAGGAAGCACCTCCGCTTTTTCAACAGCGCCATGTTCCTCAACAATCTTTGTGAGCTCTTCATTGTTCACAGTTCTGGGAATGTTGCCGATGTAAAGCCTCCTGGCGGCCTCAGAAGAGGGGGAGGCCACCACTGAGGTTCGCTCTTCTGCCGCAGCAAACAACCTTAAATTCTTTGGACATGAACTCAAGATGAGATTTTTAGGCAAACTGGGAAGTAAGTTGTTTGTTGGTTGGAGGATTTGGAGAAAGTGTTTTGATTGGAGTGTTAGGGATAGTTTCATGGGACTGGGGAGACTTAGTGCTGATATTGGAGATGATATTGAAGCCATTTTCTCTACTCGAGAAACACTAATAGTGGAGTATTGAGGGAATGAGGGATTTCGAGAGCCGGTAAAGCCGTAAAGTATGGGAAGGAACGAGGTGAGCGGTTTTTATCGCATTATCCAACAAAAGCGCTTTGACTGCGACTCACCTGCGGATAACTGTTCTCCCAGGGGCCTAGGCTTTGAACCGAGGATTGAAAAAAAAAAAAAAAAAATCGAGATAACTTAGACGGGTTAGTTTAACGTTACTGTTGAAAAAAATTTAAATCAGAAAAAGTCCCTTAAAAATATTTGGCAAAAAAGTGTAAATTAGAAAATTTTTTAATATTGACGCAAATGAGGTATTTATTTTTATAAATTATTAAATTTGATTAAAAATTTTGAATTCGAATTGATTATTATTAAATTGATTTTGAGTAATTTAAGTTATGAAATAAGTTACATTTTAATATTTTAATATTTAATTTGAATAACTAGAGAGTTTAATTAAATTTTTATTTTTTATTTATATTATTAATATTAATTTACCATTTTATCCTTATATATAAAAGAGAGATTTACTGAAACTAGTATAAAACTCAATTAGTTTTTACTTGTAAAATATTTTATATTATTAATATTTTAACAAATCAACTATCGAATTTAGTAATATAATTGTACTTATTATACAAAGTTTTGAATTGATTTGGCATCTCAATTATACTAATTGAGAATATTAGTGTTTGAAATATATATTTAACTATTAAAAATTTTTACATTGAACAAATAACTAGACATTTTTAATTAATTCAAAACTTGATCTGCATGATTAACATAAAGAAAAAATGAAATACAATAATCATATTAAATAAATATAAATCATATATAAAATTATATAAGCTAATTTAAATTTATACTGACATAAGTGAATCCTTTATATATAGATATATAGATATATATAGATACACACGCTTGAAAACCTAAAATCTAAACTTTCCTTCGTTCCCCTCTTCATCAGAGCTTCTTTTTCAGATCCAAAAAAAAAGAGTTTAAATGTTGGATCGATAAATATATTAATGCCTAGTATAATATCTTTTTTTTTTTTCGTTTGTTCACTTTTTTTCATTGGGAGCTAAGGAAATTTTTTTTTTTTCGTTTTTCATTGGGGTTTTTCTTCCGTTAAAGAAAATTTTTTTGAAGCTTTCATAAATTATTATTTTTATTTATATTTAACTCCTTCTGCTTCAATCTTCTAGCTCCGATTCTGAATTTTGGTTGTTTTTAGTTCTAATTTTTTTGAACTTTTAGTAGTACGATTTTTGTTTATTGAGATTCAACTTGAAGGTTTTATTTATTTTTTTTAATTTTTATGATGTTTTTGAATCTCTAGGTTGATTATTATATGATCATAATAATTTTTATTATTTAATACAAAAAATATGAATCGAACCTATCAAGCTCAAATAGTTTGATTATTACTCGACTTGATCTCAAGCTTAAAAAAATTTGATCTAGCTCGAGTCAAGCTTCAAGCTACAAATTTTGAGTTTAGCTCAAGCTCAAGTTTTTCATTGTTGAGCTCGATTCAGCTCGATTACATCCCTAGTTTTGATATAGCCGTGAAAAAATTGTTGTACGAAGTTGAAATACAAAAAATATATTTAAAATATTAAAAATTGGAGATGTGAAAAGAATAAAGACATGTTATCCAAACACTAACTTTCAAAGCTCCATTTTTTTTACTTTTTGGTTTGGATTTCTAAATCATATTTTTGAATGCAAAAGCCAAAATATTTATCTGTTTAACATTGCGTTTGCAATAAAATATAGTTTTTGACATCAAAGTTTTACCAACAGTAGTACTAAACGAGATCTAGGCATGATCAGCTGAGATTCCTTTTTCATTATATTTAGTTGGTTTGAATACTCAATCCTTCTATTCAGTTCGATTCTTTCAAAATTCATGGTACGAAAATCTAAATTTATTTGAATTATATTTTTTATTTTTAAATATATATAAATAAATTTAAAATAATTTTAAAAGCTTTAAAAATCTTAAAGTATATAGCCTTGAAAGGCTTAGGTTCTAATTGAAATAACCCATATACTGAACCTAAATGAATTCATACATTCTCCTATAGAGCTGGAAAGTAAAATTCTAGAATTTAAGCAAATTCCTAACTAATCAGTGACTCTAATTCTAGTGCTGTAACAATAATCCAGTTGGTATAATTCAGTCTCTAGAAGCTATAAACTCCTCTCCTTTACACAGCTCCTCATCAGAACCTTCTTTGTACTTTCAGCTACTTGTTTCATCAATGCTCCAATCTAGTCATCCCTAGAATTCACTACATTACTCTTTTCTTTAGCTCATATCCTTTTCCCCAGGGGTCCAAAGATTGATATAGCAAAGCCTGGGGTGCATCTTGATTCTTTTACTCATATACTCTCTCCACACATTTCAAAGTCTTTATCCACCATCTTCCGCAAGTTATTCCTAAAATTCATTTTGAGTTTAGAACGAAGTTGTTCAACCTTTAGAGTAACCTGTTGGCTATCTTTTAGAAAGGACAAGGAAAGTTCACTGAAGTCAAAATTAAGGGGTTGTATTTCTTCACACAGTCAACCTTTAGCAACATGTCACTACCTACTAGATGCAATATTCTCAATTCATGACTAAACTTATGATCTTGCATCACCTATTCCAACTGCTTACATTGAACTTAGTGCGTAGCAGTTTCATTCCATCGTTAGACCATTTAGGAGTAATGAAACTGTGGGTGCTTCTGCTATTACCCAGCACACTGATGGATTTTCCCTCCACATTGCCTCGGATTCTCGAAGTGTTATGTCCAACATTTTTTATAAGAGCATTGGTTGAGATTTCTAACCCACTTTCATTATTGGTCTGAGTTGCCCTAATCCTCTTGCTCTAAATCAACTGGCATTTCTTCTTGCTCCCTAAGCTTTCCTTTGTACTCATTTGCAATGATGAAATTCAGTTTGTTATTGCAAAATGTGCCTGAATTTGTCACCACACTTTAAAGCATAGATTTTGAGCTCTTTTTTGCCCATATAAGATATTGTTAGTGGTATTTCTTTGTGTTTGGCTAGATACAACTTGTGTACATTTTGATTGAAAATTGGTGTATCAGATGGTTTGTGTCTCTTGCTTTCAATCTCGATAGATAACTCATTGAGTCTAGCTTGTTTATAGGCTGCAGCAAGGGTAAATGGTTCATAAGCTTTGACCTTAGGTTTGAGCTCTTCTCAGATTATCCAAAAAGATCAGTGGCGATTCTTATTTCTCAGCTATCTCGTAATACCTTTATGGGAAGCTCGGATGAGTAATTTGTTTCGACAATTAAGGTCCTAGAATGAACACAAAGTGTTTTCCTGCTTTGATGTATTAGGATTCGCATTTGGATATATTATAACACATATAAACTGTGTTTTAACTTCAAGTTACCATTTTCGAAATTAATAATTGATGCATATTTAATTTAATTAAGAAAACTATTTTTCTGGCATAATTAACATTTATTCTAATTATATTAGAACAAGTATTAATAATTAGTATCAATAATTTAAATTGAGTATTATCCAAATAAACACTTTTAATTAGATTTAGGACATGTTTATTACATTATCCATATGTTGTCTTAAAACAAATTTGCGAATTATCTAATTGGACAACTTTTTGTTTGTTGATAATTAGGAGTTTGATCACAACACAAACGCTTGATGGCGTCAGTGCCCTTATACGCCATATTAGACCTCAAATGCCAAGAGCCCTATTAGGACTTTTCCTAATTGGACTAAGAACATTTTTAGAAACATTGATAAAAGAACATTTGGAGAAAGGTAAAAATTTTAATAAATAAAATAAAAACAAAATAATGTAAATAAGACGCTTTCAATGTAAACTTTCAAAAAATAAAATTAATTTATGAATGTGAACTTATATTTGCGAAATGATATACATGAAATAATTTAATAACTACATTTATAACTCAAACATAAAAAAAAAATGGTATAGTTTTCAAGTATATTTCTTAAAGATCTGTTATTACTTCTCCTTTAATGTTCACAAATTTAACCTACCTTTCCATATTTCTTGCAATCGAGAGAAATAATTCTTTCTTTTGTCAAACTATCATTATATTTTTTAATTTCTTCAAATGAACAATTGTTTTCAAATTTTTTTTTTGATTTTTACTTTTAAATTACTTTTCACTACAATGTTGGATGTAAAATATCATTATCAACAATTAATTATAAATCTATTAAGTTATCTATTTTTTGGCTATGCTCTCTAATATTTTTAATCTTTTCTTATCTATTCATTTTTATTTATTTTTTATTTATTCATAGAAAAATTGTTTCTTTTTTTAATTTTCCTTTTTCCATTTAATTGTTTTGTTCTCTTTTACAAGAGTTTGCTTTCTTATCATTTTTTTTTAAAATTCAAATTTGCATATGTCTTCTCTTTCACTAAGCTTTTTTTTTTTTTTCATTTTTAGATAAAATTTAAATATCAACACTTGTGTTTATTATTAATGAAGAGATATAACTTTTTATAATAATTAATTTTAATTACTTGTATTTTATCGACATTCAAATATGTTTTAAATAATGTTAACTATTTTTACTTATTTGATATAATTTTAAAAGAATAAAGACTAAAAGTACTGAAGTTAACAATTAAAAAGCTAAAATACTTTTTCATTATATTCAAGGCCTGCTAATAAATTTTAGAACATAATAATAATATGCCATCAGTACTTGTAAGAGAAGTATGATTAGTTTTTAATTAAAAGAGAAATCTAAAAAAAAAAACCAATTGACTGATAGTTAAGTAAAAAAAGGTGAAATGACAGATAATAAGTAAAAAAAATACTAATAATTGAATTAATAATTAAGAAAATGAAAATACCATTATACCCTTAATGAAAACACAAATTTGATCCCAAATTTCCCACTCTCAAGCTACTCATCTGCATTAGACTTTCCACAATAAAAAAGAAAATGAAGGAATAAGGGCTTCTTGCTGAGTTCCTGTCGACTCCAGGCAGCAATGTTGGTAGAATTCTGTGGTAAAATAAAGCTTTGTCCCTAAAATAGTTAGTTATCATGAACATCATTGTAAAACCGTCCCTATTTTCCTTTCTTTTCCCGCCATCCTATGCTCTCTTATTGCCATGGAGGCTTTCCTTATGGAGTACATTAGTCCATAAAAAGCCTCGAAGCAAAGAATATAAAGTCATGTTCTTGTTACTATAGGTTTGTAGCATTAAATATTTAGTTATAATTGTTTGATTATAGTTATTGGGGTTTAGGAAATATTCTGATAATGTAATTTGTGAATCAAGGTTGTAATTTTTTAGGGTTGTTAATTGTGGAGAATCGAAAGAAAGTTAATGAGATTTATAATTAGGAAATTGAGGTATAGTAATGGAATATATTATGTAAAAGAATAAAAATGAAATCTTATATAAATTGGGAAATTTGTCAAATTTTGCTGGTAAAAAGTAGAATCAGTTAAATTCATACGTACCTTAATACTGAGTGAAATATTTAGTATTAGTACATTATGTAAATAGTGTTTTCGTACTAAGAAAATGATTCAGAGATGAAATTTATGGAATCAATTTGTTCAAGATGTGGGGATTGTGGCCATGAAATGTTTTCATGCAAAATAGATATTCTCGTGATCATATGAAGGTTATGTTTTATTTGTTATTGGGATAGTATACTAAGACCCCATTTTATGTACTAACATAAAGTTTAATTGTTAATAAACCAATCAATACGTAAATTGATCATATCATTTTTTTTTCACATTAGTTTGATACAGAACACTTAATGCTACATTGCAATCATTTTGAACATCTCAGCTATGTCATACTTCAAGCTACAAGTGTTGAAGTACTTTCTTGCTACAATTATGGCTAGTGTCCGCATTTGGGATCCGTAAGTCATATTGGTGTAGGGTTATTTATCATAGTTTAGGGGTTTTAGGGTTTTATTATGAATGTATTTGTTGTAGTTTAATGATTGTGGTTCTAATAGGCATGTTCGACGAGTTCGAAAGTAAATGGGTACTGAATGTCTTTCGAAGAATTGTTAGTCCTTTTACCAAGATAACTACCCTTTTTAACTTCCCATGGGGAGAGGGTTATTTAGCTATGGTGAAATGTAGATTCAATTACAGTGATATGTACATCTGATGTGATTGTCATATTATCGATCCAAAATAATGTCCACATTTAGTATTTCACATTTTCATACGATTTAAAGTGATATGGCTTATGGTTCATCGGGTTATTGATGTCTGTATATTTAGTTATGAGCATAGAAATATGGTTTGAATGTTTTCTACACCCATCTTAGGCTTTAGTACATTTTGTTATGCTCATTAGGTTATTCACTTATAATGAAATGCAGATTACCAATTGTTATGCTCATATGTATATCTTGCATGATTGTTATATCATCGGTGCAACTGATATGCAAAACTGCTCTTCGACATTTTTCATATTGGTGAGAGTCATATTGTATAGTACACACACTCTCTTATGCTTATTTGTACATTAAGTTATTCTCATCTGTACATTCACTTATGTTTATTTGTACATTCAATTATGATGATATATACCAAAAAAGTCATTGTACATGGAGTCATAGATGCAATAGGCACAACAAACTTAAAGTTATCTGATATAATGACAGGTCATATGCTGACTTGTATATTCAGCATATGGCATTTGTCCATTTAGTTATTGTGATGTGTACATTCAAGTATGATTATCTATACATTTAGTTATAAGCATCAAAAAATGACTTTGAGTGTCTGCTAACACATTTTAGGCTTTAGTACAAACCAATCTATGCTCATATGTTTATTCAATTCTACTTAAATGTAGATTACTAATTTGTTTTGCCCATAATTTATATTTTATATGATTGTCATATAATCCAAAAAAATAAAATGCAAAGTTGCTTATTGACATTTTTATAAGGTTTAGGGTCATATGGTTTAGTCCACGTTTTGTACAATGAGTTGTGATTATCTGCAAATTCAGTTATTGCTATCTGTACATTCGTTTATGCCCATCTATACATTAAGTTTTATAATCATGTGTATATTTTATTATAGTGATATATAGTTAAGATGACTTATAAGATGGAGTCATAGATATAACGCACATAGGTCAGTTAGGGTTATTTGATACAATAACAAGTCATATGCATAGTTGTACATTTAGTTACAGTTGTCTATACGTTCAATTATGGTGAGGTACATATTGAGTTAGGGCTATTTATACATTTATCAAAGGTCATACGCATAAGTTTATCTGTACAATAAGTTTAAAAGTTCTCTTCTTGACGTTAAATTCAACCATAACCATGATTCACTTATAATCATATACGGGTGTGTGATATGTGAAATGTACATTATGTGGAACATAATATAATCATCTTAACTTTACATTCATTACAGATGTTTATATGACTTAATATGCTTTGACGTTGCTTTATTACAAAACTGATTTGGCACTTTTTTTACATTGGCTACTTATGTTCATATACGAATCAATGTAACTGATTGTACATATGACTATATCTAAATGTACAAAAGCCATAACTAAATGTACAAAGCCAACGATGAATAAAAAAATGATCGTGATGCAATCATATGAATATGACCTTTATTTTAATATAACTTTTAACCCGAATTGTAGCAAAAATCAGTAAATGTGCATATTTGAAGTCTAACGCTCAACATATGACGAATAACTATATTGTATGTATGACATTAAACCTTAAATGTACATATACTTATGTCCATTATATACATGAGATACTCCTGTTAAAATGAGGATACCTTAATTGGATAACCTTATACGATTATTATAATATAATTGTAAGAAACCCTAATTTGAAAAGACAAAATTATTGTAAACCAACACTGACTGTAAAACCATAAATGAATGCACATATACCTATGTCCATTATATACATGAGATACTCCTATTGAAATGAGGATACCTTAATTAGATAACCCTATACGATTATTATAATATAACCCTAAACCCTAATTTGAAAAGACTAAAAATTATTGTAAACCAACACTGACTGTAGAACCATAAATGAATGCACATATACCTACAACTGAAACTACATGTTAACAAAATTAAATATACATATGATTATAACTAAATATACATATGACAATATAACTCATTTGTACATATGACTACCAATGTCTGAGCAAATCAATAAGCCTGAATTTACATATGATAATACTCAATTTACTGGTAAAGAGGGATATGTACAAAATTATGTCGTATCATATGTACAAATAAAGTCTACCTAAATGTATAGATAAGTTTCAAGAGGGCTACGTAAATAGTATAAATTACAGCTAATTTACTTTTTCGCTAGTATAATGAGATTAATATTAAAGACAAAAACAAATGCAAAAGGATAATACAAAATTCAACACATGGATATATATATTTTGTCATTTATAATTCAATATGTACAAAATCCCTGTACATCATTTCAAACAATGAAATGTGTGTTTTTCATAACCATAAAACTTTACAAACCCTATACCAATTTCTATCCTTTATGGTAATCTTATATACACATCATATGCCCTAAACCCTTGTCTACATGCTTAGTACTCTATCTTTTTCATATTCTTTGGGTCCAAAATAAACTGTGCGATAAATTTCAATTGATATTTCTTTGAATCAGCCTGTGCAAAAGCTAACACGTTTGTTATTAGAGAAATTGAACTTTTGATTGTCGGTAAGGTGTGAATTTTATGCCATGTATACTCACCCGATTCAATGATGGATTAATTCAGCCAGTCCAAGCTTGTAAATACTTAATTAAGAATATCCTACAATCATCAGAATTATAACACAAAGTACAAACAAGTTAGCTCTAAACCCATTATAAACGCTAATAAAAAAAAATGAGCCCAAACTAATGTTATGATAAAGGATTCAATATTTACTCGTCATCTAACTACCACTCTAACTGTATGTATCTCTCCTTGTATTCCTGAACTGCATTCATAGCTGGATGGTTCCATGCAAGCAACAAAACGGGTAAAACCTTTTGTTGTAAATAAGAACATATATCACGTTAGAATTACATAAACTTTATCCTAAACGTATCACTTCACATGAGGATCGTATAAGTTATGCTTTCATAGAGATTACCAATTGTCTAGGGAATCGAAAGTAGTCATTTTCGAAACACGACCTTTTTGAATCAATAATTTTTATCTCAGAAGACATTGTATTAATGTTACATGCAATCCAATGATTGTTTGCACATAATGGCAAGCATATCTAACAAATATATATAGTATTAAAAACAAATCATAATTATTTACAGATAGATGCAATTTATTTCAACTTACCTGCTCAAGTTATACATACCAATTGAGCTCTTATTACTTCAACATTATACGGTTTTACTGCTAGAAAATTAGCAAAATGAATGGCCACATCATTTTGGGCTATCTTTCATCTAAAATTGTAATGGAGTATTGCACCCTACATGAAAAGGTAGCTGAATATTAACATCTTCTCATTAAAAGAACAAACATTTAATGAAACGTCTCCATTCTGATGGACATGTCATTAGAAGACGTAATTCATACCGTCAATCTCAAGGTCAAAACAATTTGGCGCAGTTTTGGTTTTTTTAGTTACTTCTCTGTATTAATCACACGAACATACATCTCCATTACCTGAAATATATGTACATAAACAAACCATTACATTGATCATAAGAATGTACAGGTTCATGTTATGTTGTAATACACAAGTTCAACATACCATGTTATTGACCCAATTGGCTTTGGCTAAGAATAACATGTTCATCCTTGTCACATCCCAACCATGCATTTTGCAAAGGGTTTTCCAGCAACAAAGACATATGAAATGGATTGTTCAATGTGATAGACAGTTAGAATGATTTCAATGTAACCGCAACTAATATACAATATATATGCTAAACTCATGTTATAGGTAAGTTTCTATCCCATGCATACTCAACCACTGCCTTTTCAGGTTTGCTAAACAAGCCAAATCGCCAAGTAATCAAATAAGGTGATCGAAGATTGGCAATAGCCCTAATTACCTTGTGAATACATGGAGAAGTCTTAATCAAACTAACTTTTGCATTACCGCTTCCTTTACCATATCTAGCACTTCATCCTTGAAAATTATGCCTCCTCTGGTACTTTGATATTGGAAGGAGGAGGGACATTTCGTGTTGAACTACAACTAGTATCTAATGGTGTAAACTGACATGATGGAAAACTTTTCATCTTTCTGCCAATGGTTGTCGCCTCCCTCTGCATATATTGTTGCATTTTATTCGCAGTAGGAGACATTTTGTAATTTGCATGTGATAATGACAGCTTTGCCAATGCCATCATATCAAGGAGATTGTCTTTATTCAATCTTACAATCTCCTCGTTTAGCTTCACGATCTTATCAGTTCAAGACTTGATCTATTGCAAAATTACCTACGATATAAGATTATCTATACGATGTTTTGGTTGACAAAGATTGCATTAACAAAATATTACACAAAACTGTATAAAACATTTACAAATATTCTTAATGATGTTAATTGTTAATGGCAATCATAGCTTATTATCGGCAGAATAAAATACTAGAAAATTAAACATGCCATCACCTCTGGATCTAGCTACAGGGATTTACTTCCCTTGCCACTTTCATCCATGGGAGGTTTAATGTCAGTTACAGCCTAAAAAAGGTAACTACAAAACAACTATGATGACAACAATTGTAACAACCGCAAAAATTAAGTTTGCTATTATAATGCATAACTATTTAAGTTATTACCAAAACCAAAAGAGGTTTTGATGATATGACTAAACTTATCTGCTCGAAACCATACCCTTTATACACTTCATCTAGGTGTAGGTGCTTTGTGATAGAATTATCATCCCATCCGATTATCCAGGGCATTGCATAGGGTAAACATCATCCAGATAGGACAACCCTATCCAAGTAAAACATTTACAAAAATTGTTCTATATTATATCTCTAATTCAAGCTTACTAAGATAAGATAATGTATTGAAATTAGTCAATTATAATTTATTATACCTAGAGAAATAGTACGCATTCGGTATATACATTTTGTATTTTCTTCCTATGTACTTTCTAATGGCATCAACTAGGTACTTCAACATAAACCTACCTTAATTGTACACCTTAATTTGCAGTGGATCAACGATGGTCTTCACCAACTTCGTATTAGCCTCTAACCTAATATTTGGCTCTAAGACAGCTCCTATCACATACAATGCAAACAACTTCTTCCAATCATCTAAATTTGTTACACTCGGTAATAGATCCTCAACTTCCTGTGATGAATTAGAAGGCAACACTCTACTGCACTATGCCTTAATCTCATCGCTCTCATCTACAGATTCTTCAGTAACCTCTGCCTTATTATAAGGAACGCCGAACACTAGACCAATATCAACATCCTTAATTGCAAGGACATGGTTTGACTATTGTAAAGCATTATTTAATGTGTCAAAATGTTGAATCAACCATAAACACAATTGGTGATGCAAAAAAGGTTACTCTCAAACTCAAAAATCCTTCAAAATTTATTTCTCGAATTGCGTTCTCCTTTCTATCATCACCTATAACAACCTCTCTAATTAACCTAATAGACCTACTCGGATTGCAACGCATGTGTACTTCGTAACCAAGCTACAATTGTGTACGATAACATATTAGATACATATGGCAATTAATATTCCATTAAAACTTATATTATAAGGAAAAACAATTTTACCCCTGTAATGTTTTCTTTTCCACGCTCTTTCTACTATGACTTTGATCCATGTATACCTTTGCCTTTTTGTTAAACCTACAGATGTTATATTGTTATAAATTTAGAAACATGTATATATATACATTTATATCTTTTACTATATAATAAACAATAGCAAGTAATTTTATTTTATGTATATCCCTAAACTCACCATAACCTTCAATATGCAATCAATCTAAGATATACACACAAATAACGAACCCTAAATGAAAAAAAAATAAATACACTTAGTTTTCTTCTAGTTTATTCTAATACTGACAGATTGGAGGAGGATGAGATAAACATTCGCCAACCAATGGACATACAAGCCCTTAAGAATGTACATATGACTATATAACTTAATATACATATCAATCAAACACTCTCTAAACACTTCTAAACTCCTGTACAGAACAATATCTCATGTAAATTCTTCACTCACTTGGACATAATATATATAAACTATGTAAGTATGACAAAAATGGGATGTACGTTCTACAAACCAGAATGTACACATTAGTATAACTTAATGTACAACTCACAATACAGAACGTACCTTCCACTCTAACTAAATGTACATTTCCCAATAACTCAATGTACGTATAAATAAGGCATGGTTGATGGGATCATTGACATGACTTTACGCTTTGCATACACCTTAAATTGTAAGAAAGGAACCCTGATTTTCAATTATATCACAATCCACAGCTTAAGAATCAAACAAAACATTTTCGTAAAAAAATAGTAATTAGAAGTCCAACATTATCTATAATGCCAAATCAAAGGCTTATATCGCTATCAAAACCCCATAGTAGTCTATCACATTACAAATACTAAAACCCAAGGGACTGTCTACAGTTAATTTAAGCCATCTATTGGGTTATAAGCTATAGCACCCCCCAACCCCCCAGGGGGAATCGCTATTCCCTAGAGCTATAGCTTTAAGAAAGGTCGTCCCTTATCTCATTTCCCTACGAGAAATGCAGGACGATAGCTTTCGCTTTAACCCCTCGCTCCGGTGACATTTATAACTTCCTTTCACAAAATTTTAAACCCAATACGCACAAACATATGTACCACCTTCAATTATATCTTCCTTTTTCAATTTTTTCTCGACACAGTTCACATAAATATATGTTCTAACATTTTTATCAACATAATCTAGCATAATATTTATCTAACTCCTGCAATTATAAACTCATTTTTAAAAGTAACCCTAAACAGATAGGAAAACGAAATTCATTTTAACATTGAAAAATACCAACATCATACCTTAAGTTCCTTGAAATATGGCTTTCTTTGGAATTTTTGAGCAGGAGACACTAAAATGCACGCCAACAAAGAAAACCGAAATTGATCAAAAAATAAAGGAAAATAGAAAGGGAAAACTATGTTTCATATATCAGGTCACAAATGCGGAATGAATTTTAACAAGAGATGAACCACATGAAAAAGAGCATATTCTTTCAAGTTGGGGTTAGACCATGGTTGGTGATGAAAAATTATGAGAAATCAACAACAATCTATTCTTCAAGTGGAGGTTGAAATTGGGTACGGAAGGGAAATTCTCAAAGCTGATTCTTTGGAAAAGAAACTCTGTCGACGGAGGGAAATTTAGAGATGAAAAATAGGTTTTTATTAAGGGTATAAAGGTAAATTCAATCTTTTATTAGTATTTGGGATAATTGATATTTTTTTTATTTATTAATTATTTTCTATTTCACTTTTTTTTTTAAATTTTGATCCGGGGGTGTTTTTTAGAATTTTTCCTTCCATTAATTCAAGAAGAGGATTTGATTGCTTCTTTTTGTTGTGAAAATGAACACGCAGAGTTAGCTGGAAATGCCCTGAATTAAAATTGTTGTAGAAAAGTTTTGAAACTCGAAAAAGAAACCAAAAAGAAAAAAAAAAAAAAAAAACTTACTTTTGGGCTTTGGCTTCGGCCTTGTCTACCTAATTCTTCAACTATCTCTGCTTTATCAGTCTGCTCCCGGGTTTAGGGTTTTGACTTTCTTACACTACAAGACTACAACCCAACGCTGGCTATGGACTACCAGCCCTATGATAGCAGTGGTCAGTTTACTCTCTTATGTCCTTTTCTTCCTTTATGATTATTAGGGTTTTATATGAATATCGTTTCTTTTCCTTGATTTTTTTTTTTAAAGAGATCATGTGGTCACATCCTGCGCTCTCTCCAAACCTATGCAATTAAAATTTTCGGATAGAATTTGTGTTTCTAACTTGCTGTCTTCGGCTGACTCCTTCCCCCCTTATGCCGCCGCTTTAACTTGTTCTCTTAATTACTCTCTCTCTCTCTCTCTCTCTCTCTCTTTCTCTTTTAATTAGTTAAAAAAACAAACTTCTTTCTCTTAGAAAGATGTATTGAGGAGGGTATGACCATAACACTTATTTGTCGAATTCTGCTAATCCCTTCGTTGGGTTGCTTAAACTATAAGTTCAAGCTTCAAATTTGAACGCTATCTAGAGAATAAGAAATCCCTCATGAATCGCATAAATCTTGCAATTAGGTTCAATAAAAATATATTGATGTGCTAAGCACTTTGCTTAAAACTTTTTTTTTTCCTGCATTCTACTGGTTCCCCATTGTTGTTAGTAATTTCTTTCTGCGTATTGGCTTACCATTTTTAAAATAATATTGTTAGGTATCTTGGTCTCTACGTCTTTATATGCCTTCACAATGTGTTCCCTGTTCTTTATTAGAACTTTATCCCTTGAATAGATTATTACTCTCTTTCAGTGAGCTACTTGCTTTTGCTGCTCTGATTGTAATGTTACTTATTGATTTCATATATTGCCTGACATATCACCTATTTGTATTTACACATCAACTGATAATTTATTAGATCCAACAATTGTGTATTCGTGTCATGCTCATATATTTTATCTTGTCATAATCGTATTTAAGTTATTTTATATTTGTAATAAATTTTGATGAATTAATAACTCGTGTTATATATATTTTGAGACACATGTTCTTGTCGTATTTTAATTACTTTGTCGGTGTCATATTCGTATAATCATATTTAATTTGCTAGATCTATAATTTATTAACACAATGTATTCTTAATTTTTCCCACTTACAGGGCCCACTATACTTACACCTTTTGATATAACGAATCTCTCCATGGCATGAGGGGAAAGTCCATCCCAAGAAAAAAGAACTCTTGTGCATTCTGTAGTTTAGATTTTAGATCGGCACTTTTCTTATATTACTTTAGTTCTTGAGAAAAAAAGCAAAGCTTATGTAGGTCCTTCGAGTCTAAAACTTTATAACGTTAAAGATTGGCCCTCAAAAAAATAGATGAATAAGTTAATGAAATAAAGGCTACAAAACCTCATTCAAAAGACTCAAAGAAAATCTAATAATTGAGTTTGGGCCAGCATATTGAAATAAATAATTTTCCTAGCCGCTATGACGGTACCTACTATACAGTACTGCTAACTTTTGTGGAAGAAAACTTAATATAAGACCGACATCAAAATGCATCCACCAATTCAGCACTTTAGGCTTATTGATTTAGCCCTTCAATTTCTTATTGACTGATGCTATTGTGAATTGATCAAAAGATTATGCTGAAAACTTTTTTTTTGCAATGTTTTAAACCCATAGTCAAAATGAGTTTGGTCTTACACTTTTTTTTTGAAGTGTTCAAAGAACATTCTTTTCTCCCTTTTTAGGGCAAATAGTCCTCGTACTTGTCAAAGATTTGGACTTCCAAGCTCCAACAGTGATTTAAGATATGTGGTTTTATGTGAAGTTTTTAATGTAACTTTAATTGTTTATGATGCAGGATCATCGACAAATAATAGTTTTATTTCATTTAGGATTTTGTTTAGGATAAATTTTATATTTTTATTTTAAGAATTCTAGTTTAATTAAATTATTATTTAGGATGAGAGTTTTATTTTACTTTAGGATAAGTTTTATGATTAAGTTTAACTAGTTTTCTTCTAGGGATAAGAAGTCTTGTGGGAGTAGGAGTTCTATTATTTATATGCTCCTAGATAGTTGCTACAATGTATTTGATATTATTCTATTATTATATCTAAAAGGTTTCTTTTTAAAGCCTAAATCTCTCTACAGCATTATCTTTCTCGACTATTTTCAATTCTTTTGTGTTCTAGCTATTCCTATTATCTCCACCTTGCATCAATTTAGTATCAAAGCTATGGCAAGACGTGCAAAGGGTCGTGGAAGAGGGAACCAGGAACAGCAGATAGAGTTGATTGAGTTGAGGCGCATGGTGGAGGATTTGTTGCAGGCTGTGCAAGTTTTGTAGCAACAAATACATCTAAGAGCCCAAATGAAGATACCGGAAGGTGACCACAACCCTTTTGACTTGCCGGAAGGTGGTCAGGAAGAAGTATTTGATGAAAGCGAGCTTGAGAACCCCTTCATAATGCTGGACCTGCAAATTTTGCAGTACGGGGTGGATTAGAAGGACGGTTGTTACACGCTCTAGAGTTGGATGGTAGAGGAGCAAATGTCCGAGTGAATGATTTCCATGTGAAGTTACCCGAGGGAGACTACTTGGAATGTGGAGCCACTGTAGAAACTTATTCTGAAGAAGAAGATCTAGAACCGCCAGATCCAATTTATGATGAATATAATTACGATGAGGAGTACGTAGATATATACTTTGCACAAAGAGAATCTTTGATGATCAGGAGGGTGATGACTACTGCTAGCCAAGATGATGAAGAGGATTTGCAGAATGAAGCCAACAAGGTCATAAATAAATCTGGTAGTGATGAGAACTTTAAAGAACAACCTGTTGTAATTCAAGAGTTATTGGAAGAGTTTGCTTTGTCAGTTAGTGACAACTTGCCACAGGGTTTACCACCAATGAAAAGCTTTCAAGAAGCTAGGGTATGTGATGATGGAAAAGCTTTTGTTGATTACATTTGAAAGGTCCACGAGGAAATACAAGCAGCTTTAAAGAAAAACAAGGGGGCTTATGCAACTGCTGCCAATCAAAATCTAAGGAGTTTTGGGGCTAGTTCACTTGAGGAAGGAAAGGTTTCCTAAGAGTACTTACCATAAGTGGAAGTCTAAGGAGTTCGGAATGTGTAAAGTTTTTTTCAATAGATATTGCCACTTTTTTCAACTGGGGGAGAATGATGCAGGAGCATCGACAAATAACAATTTTATTTCATTTAGGATTTTGTTTAGGATAAAGTTTATTTTTTTATTTTAAGAATTTTAGTTGAATTAGATTATTGTTTAGGATAAGAGTTTTATTTTACTTTAGGATAAGTTTTATGATTAAATTAACAAGTTTTCTTCAAGGAATAAGAAGTCTTGTAGGAGTAGGAGTTCTAGTCTAGTTATATCCACCTAGGTAGTTGCTGCAATGTATTCGATTACTATTCTATTATTATATCTAAAAGGTTTCTTTTTAGAGCCTAAATCTCTCTACAGTGTTATTTTCTCAACTATTTTCAATTCTTTTGTGTTCTAGCTATTCCTATTATCTCCACCCTCTATCAATTTAGCTTAACGCCCTTGACTTGCAAAGACAAAAAATCTGCTCAAGCTGCTATTCACTCACACCATTTCATTTTGAAATTATTCTAGGAACTGATGATGATCTACCACCATCACATCAGAATAGAATACCTAGAACCGGGCATATTGCTGGGAATGGAAGATCTGCCATAGCTTCGGTGCCATACCATAGGATATATAATGAAACTGATATGGAGGCTGAAATTCACCACCTTGAGCAAGAAGCATACACTTCAGTTCTAAGAGCCTTTAAAGCTCAAGCTGATGCCATTACTTGGGTACTTTTTTATTTTTTATTTTTTGAATTGAACATAAAAAATTATTTGATTACGTTTAATTTATGCTACCTAAATGTATTTTCTTCAGGAGAAGGAGAGTTTGATAACAGAACTTCGGCAAGAATTGAGACTATCAAACGAGGAGCATAGAGAACTATTAGGCCGGGTTAATGCTGATGATGTCATACGAAGGATAAGGTCTGCATTAGTTGAGGCGAATATTGTTATTTAAGAGATCCCTTACAAAGCTTTGGTGTCTTTTTTTCCTCTCTCTTCAATGATAATGTTCCTGTTAATGGTTTTAGGGAATGGAGACAAGCAGGGGCACTGCAGTCCAGCATGCTTAATACTGGTCAAACTGTTCCTGATCCTTTGCCCAGTTCCACTGTCTCAGCATCTCGTAAGAAGCAGAAGATTAGCCATTCAGTGCCTTCACAATCATTTGATGGGCCATCTCCACCATTTCACCCGCAAGCTGTTGCTCCTCACCAACCATCTTCATCAGCCGCTAAACGAGGACCTATGACTGGCTCGAAGAGCAAGAAATATAAACCAGTGAGTTAGAGTTAAGAATATTTTATTATAATATTGAAATCTTTGAAAAAAGAATAACTCTTTTTTGTCTATTTCAACTGCATTCTATTTACTTTGACAGGGTTTGCCGGGTGTACCTTCGGTGAAATCCACACAGTACCCCTCCACAGGTCCAGCTGGGAGGGGTCAAGTCGTTAATAGAGTATCTTCTGGTGCTGCCCTTGTGAGTGAACCTGCTGAAGGGGCGACATTTGATCCGTTAATTGGGAAGAAAGTAAGGACAAGATGGCCCGATGATAACAATTTCTATGAAGCTGTTATAACTGATTACAATCCAGTTGAGGTTTGTTTCGCACAGGATTGTGTATAAAATTTAGTTCATATTGGTTTTTGGCCTGATTTGTTCTATTCCTCACTAGGGACGGCATGCTCTTGTCTATGATATTGGTACTTCAAATGAGACATGGGAATGGGTCAATCTCTCAGAGGTATATTTGCTGTTCGCTCTTCATGGTTCAAAATGCTGTCTTAAAAAAAAAAATTTTTTTTTTTTTTTGCAGGATTTCTAAACTTTCGGATCTGGGTATAAGGATTTTTAAAATCTTTAAATGCACCTTAGTTCTAGACAACAAAAGGGCCTTAGACCCTTTTGGGTGAGGCACATTTGATCATGCACATGCGTAGTGCGCCTAGTTGCGATTTTTTGTAAGGCATCAGGTGCAAAAGAAGCCCTCTTGATTGAAGTGCTCTTTAATTTCTTTAATTTTTAATTAACTGTACCTTTATTAGTAAAAGGGGATAATATCAAACATTCTACTTCTCAATGTTTGACTATTCAACAACAAACATGAGACCATAAGGAAATCATGCACATTGGCCAACAAAAACAAAAGGAAATTTTGATGTTTTGTAGGATAAACTAGATCTTTTAAATTTTATTATCAATTATTTATTTTAAGCTTATTTTATATATATAAATACAGATAGACGTACAATAATAGACAGATATGCATATTGCGCCTTACTTCACATAGGTGCTTTTTTTTTTTTTTTGGTGCTTTGCGCCTCAATCAGTATGAGGGTTCTAGCGCTTAGAGTGTGCCTTGTGCCTCAGGTGATATAAGTGTTCTAGCACCTAGAGTGCACCTTGTACCCTTGACAACACTGATCTGGGTATGCAGGCTTGTTTGAACAACCTTTTCTACTCTATAGCCATTCATCTTAACTCGAGTTCAATCTATTTATTACTGTTAGCTTCTCAGTGTGTTGCAGACACTGAAAAATGTTACAAGTATTAGCAAATCTTTATATCTGGACTTGAGGATTGCATTTCAGCCGTTTGTGGAATTTGATGATTTGGCAGTCCAATCATACATGGGTTTTTATGAATCCCAAACTTAGAACTGGTTGCAAAAGTTCAATTTCTGTCAGGCCTAATTTCAATATATGCATGGTTTTATTCTTTGTTGAAAGATTTAACTTTGCATTGCTGAAGCACCAGTTATGTCATTTATTTAGTTTAGCAGCAATTTATTTCAATAAGGGAAAGATGCTTAAACTTTAAATTCTTCTTTTGCTTGCGCAGATCCATGCTATAACATTTTGTTTAGTATCTTCACTTAAGTTAAACCATTTTCTTCATGATTAATGGGATTGTTACTTGGTCTTCTGTTTTTCTTGCATTGATATTTGTGTTTACTCTGGCAGATTTGTCCTGAGGATATACAGTGGGAAAGTGAGAACCCTGGAATTCCTAATCATGGTGTTTATGATGGGTCAGGTCATGGGATAAATAGATCTGTAGGTCGTGATGGTGTAGCAGGTGCAGGAAGAGGTAGAGGTTTCACTAAGGGTCCATCTATAAAAGAGTTTTTACCATCACATAATGGCAGTGGAAAAAAAGCGCGAGATGCTATACAAATTCTTCATACAGATACTCTAATCAAAGAGGTAAATTAAAAAAGGTTGTCACCATTCTAAAATTAAAATAGGAAGAGGGAGAGGTATATCCATAGCAAAGAGTCTGGTTATTGATAAGTTAATGCACAAAAAATTACAATTTTTTTGTTTTGAATTGAGGCAGGTCGAGGGGGTTTTGGTTGCAAGCCATCCTGACCCTCTTGAAATTGAGAAAGCAAAGAAAGTGCTAAAGGTAAGATAGAGGGTAAGTAACCTCAAATATTTTAATATCAAACTGGATAACCGGTTGTTAATTTTCAACACAGGAGCATGAGCAATCACTTATTGATGCAATTGTGAAGCTTACTGATATATCTGATGGTGATAGTGGTAAATTCTTCTTTTACCTTATTCTTTAGATTTTATTGTACTACTACGGTGTAAATTTTAGAATGATGACATTTTATGGAAGGCCGGCCTCAACATTGCTTATATTTTATATTATTCTTCTTGTTTCTATAATGGCAAGTGGCAACTTTATCGTCCCTAGAAATGGAACAAGAAAGATTACAAGCACTAGAAATCCGAAGCTGATAATGCTGGGAACTTTCTCAAACTTTTTGTTTGCTATTAAATATAAAACCGGTGCACTGTCAGCAAAATTGTCTTAGATCTTGAACTTTCACTAACGATTGCTAGGGCAAGCTTGTTTTTTTACTTTTTTTTTTTTGTCATTTGAACCACCCATGCCTTAAAAATATGGCCATATTTATGAGTGGGTACCGATCCTCCAAAATTGATGGGTGATTATACAATCTTAGATTAGAAATCGTTTTCCTATCAAAATGCGTGTTTATTAATCGACATCAAGAAAGAGTTGATTTTATTATAACGCTTTTCCTGAATAGGCTTGTTTGTCCTTTTATGTGTAACAGATGAGGGTGGCCTCCAGTTTGTGCAAGCAATGGATCGAGCATGATACAGGAATTAGCTTTTGAGGGAAGCCAAATAGCATATATCTGATAGAATAGAATGGTCTGAACTGAATGAATTGCCTGAGGTGACAATAAGTTGGGTAGCAAAGACACTTGGGACGTGAAGAGAACCTATGCCTTTCCTGCTGGGACGGTATCTCCTTGTGTAACGGACTTGATAACCATTTTACTGCATTTTTTTGCCAGGAAAGGATAGCTCTAGGTTTATGGCGTTGGATAGGAATTTCTTCAAGATGGGAATATTTTATTGTATTTATCTGCTAACTTTTTTTTTTT
>JBBYHM010000020.1:1586995-1629436 GCA_038381775.1 Adansonia rubrostipa | reverse complement strand
AAATATGTAAATATTAATATAAAAATAACTTTTTAATATTATGAACAATGATTTGTACTTAAATGGGTCGACCAGGACAAATTCGGCCCTGAGCTTAGAATTCAAAAATTTTTTGAGTCATGGATAGACCTATACAACCGAACTAAGACTTTTTTCGGGCCAGACAGGGCCAAATTCGTGCCTAGCTTAGAATTTAAAATTACGTAAAAGTGAGTACATTTAACATAAAATAAAAAAAATTGATGTAAACTATACTCAAACCCGAACCTGAATTGGCCCGAACCCGGATTGGCCTGAACCCGAATAAGCCCGAACCTGAATGGACCCAAACCCGAAAAAACCTAAACTCGAATGGACCCGAACCCGAATTAGCTTGAACCTGAAAAAATTTGAACCCAAAATGACCCATCCCGAACCCGCCCAATTGCCACCTCTACTTTTTGGTCAAATAGATGAATATTATTGGTCACTAAAGCCATGTTAGCTTTTTTTAATAGAATATGACATTGCGGCAATGTATTCGGTGGATTTAAAGTACAGGTATCAATTTGAAAAAAAAAAATTCTTTAGGTACTAAATGAGAATCAGGGTAAACTATAAATGCTAAAATATATTTAACATGAATAATTAATTTAAGGTGTCTATAACATTCTATATATGAATCCTGACATATTAGAGCACAAAAAATAATTTTTTTAATAGGGTTGGATTGTCGGAGCAAATTGCTCGTTTGACTTTTTCATGTAGCTATTACAAAATAACCAGAAAATCAAAGTCACAACCAATCTTTTTGAGTTTAGTTTGATATGCTACTTACTAAAATCGATCCCTTTAAAGTTTTGAAGTTCATTTTAAAAGGTTTTATTTTATTGCTTGCATTGAAAACTAAAGAAAAAGTTGGATTCAAAAGTCAATTACGTGTAAAGAAGGATTAGCATTCCCATAATGCATTAAAATTGATAGCATATAACCACCTAGCTTGTTAGTTATAATTTTAATATTTAACCATATTCCCTTAAATTGCTATAATGAATTTAAAATGAATAACCCAAATTTTTATGCATTTGAATTTTTCTATGCTCCTTAGAGTTTGAAAAAACATAGAATTTTTCTTATGTTTAAAACTATTTTCTAGGTTTGCTATTTAAAAGGGATATTTTCGAATTAAGAGTAAATCTCAACATCTTTGCCAATAAAATGACAAAAAACTCTGAAAAATATTCAAACTCAAGAATATTGCCCGAATTTTTTTTAAATCGATACTCGAATTTTTATGAATGCATTTATATCATTTTGCACTTGCACATAGAAACAATTAATCACAACATATTATCTACATAGCAATAATTCATAATGTAAGCAAGAATAATAAAATGAGGTTGTTTTGGAATGTATCTCATAAAAAGTTTCGATCACTTAAGGAAATAACAAATAATGGCTAGAGACAAGTTTAGATTCAAATTGTGGTTAAGAATAAAAGTTCAAGTGAAAATCAAACAAGGTTCAAAAAAGAATGAAAAAAGGATTTTCAAAGAAATTTTCAAAAAAACCGTCAAAAATAAAAGAATATAGGAATTAGTTTAAAAATCCATCAATTTTTGAAAAGTAAATTATTTCAAAAAGGTCTTTGAGAAGAAGGTGAAAAAAGTTAAAATTATGAGGAATTTAAAAATTTAGCTTAAATTGATTTTTGACCTATGACTAAGCATTCGAATGCCTTTCGACTATCCAATGATGATGCCGCCTACGTAGAGGTATTCGAATATGTCCTAGAATGGTGGCTTGAAATTTATGCATGGTAACCTTAATTACTCAAAAACAAGGGACAACCTGCACGTAAAATGCTTTCCTAATTATTTTTTCACCCAAACAAACTCTAAAAAATGCAAATAAGATACCATTAGAAATATAACTTGATAAGTTTTGACCTAAAAATACTATAAAAATCCCAATAAATCATTAACGGATGAAAATATCTATGCAACCAAATTTGGCTGCAAGATACAGAAGATGTGAACAACAGTTAAAAAACTAATTCATTACAAGAGGTGGCAATTGAGTAGGTTCGGGTGGGTTCGAGTTTTTTTAGGTTCGGGCTAATTCAGGTTCGGGTCTATTTGGGTTCGGGTCTATTTGGGTTTGGGTCTATTTGGGTTCGGCCAATTCAGGTTCAGGCCAATTCGGGTTCAGTTTCGAGTTCGGGTTTGAGTATATTTTGCATCATTTTTTTATTTGATGTTAAATGTAATCACTTCTACTTTATTTTAAATTCTAAGCCTAGGCATGAATTTGGCCTCGTCTGGCCCAAAAAAATCTTAGTTCGGTTCTATGGGCCTATCCATGGCCCAAAAATTTTTTGAATTCTAAGCTTAGGGCCAAATTTATCCTGGCCAACCTATTTAAGTACAAATCATTATTCATAATATTAAAAAGTTATTTTTATATTAATATTTACATATTTTATAATTAAATTTAAATAAAACATATTATTTTATTTAAAAAAATACTGTTTCAAGTCAAGCATACTTGAAACTTAAAATTTAAGACCTGGGCTTGATTATTCCTTGCCTATAATATTGGGCAGGCTGTCTGACCTGTGGACTGGTTGTTTGCTCATTGGTAAGTCTAGTTGCTAGTTTAACATGTGATTTTTTTTATTTTTGAAATGGTATTATCGATTATGGCTTTCATATTTTTTTAATTTATCTTATTACTTTATTATATTATTATCAGACTCTAATTGTCATTACTTGAAATAATAATAATAATAATATTATTATTATTATTCAAAGAAGTATTTAAAATTTTATTACTAACATGCATAAACTCTCAATATTTAATGAGTTTAACTAATTAAATTAAAATAATAATAAATTGATTATATACTTTATTGAGAATGCTTTCAAAGCTCATGATATGATTTATTTTTTGATAAATTATTATTTTATCATATATAGACCTACTAAGTATCGAGCTATCCACTTGGCCCAATTGGGCCTGGGCTTGGTTCTCATATTTTGGTTTTAGATTAACCCAATCCGACTCAGAACAGTTATTTTAAATTAAAATAAAATATATTTTATTTGATTTTAATTATAAAATATATAAATATTAATAAAAAATTTATTTAATGTATTGAACAATAATTCTAGCTTGAACAGGCAGGTTTAGGCACATTAAATAAGGGTCTGCGCTTGAGATTTTAAAAAATTCAAGCCGCGGCTGACCCAACCCATAAGTAAGTTTAATCATAATAAAATATAAATTAAAATTTTAATATTTAATTAAATTATATATAGTGTTAATATTCAATATTTAATATTTGATTCATTTTTGATATTATATTACCTACTATAGCTTTCATATTTTTTAATTTATCTTATTATTTTGTTATACAATTATCATTATTTGAAATAATAATAATAATATTCAAAGAAGTATTTAAAATTTTACAGCTAATATACATAAACTCTCAATAGTTAATGAGTTTAACTAATTAAATTAAAAAATGTGATAAATCAATAATATACTTTATCGACAACATTTTCAAAGCTCATAATATGATGTAATTTTGATAAATTATTATTTTATCATACACAGGCCTGCTGAAGTGTCCGGCTACCCATCTGACCCAATTGGGTCAGGGCTTTGGTTCTCATGTTTTTGTTTTAGACTAGCTTGGCCTAGTTGAAACAGTGATTTTAAAT
This sequence comes from Adansonia rubrostipa, assembly GCA_038381775.1. Classification (NCBI taxonomy): domain Eukaryota; kingdom Viridiplantae; phylum Streptophyta; class Magnoliopsida; order Malvales; family Malvaceae; genus Adansonia; species Adansonia rubrostipa. Next base: position 1,625,729 of record JBBYHM010000020.1, on the reverse strand, counting down.
TAAAATAATATATATTTTATTTAAATTTAATTATAAAATATATATTAATAAAAAATATATCTTTAATCTGATAAATAGTAATTCTAGCTTAAATAGATAGATTTGGACACGTTAAATAAGAGCCTAGGCTTGCAATTTTAAAAAAATTTAGGCCGCAGCTCGGCCCTACCCATGAGCAGGTTTAATCATATATAAAATATAAATTAAAATTTTAATATTTAATTAAGTTATATATCATATTAATATTTAATTCATTTTTATATAATATTATCTATTATGACGTTCATATTTTTAATTTATCTTATTACTTTATTATATTATTATAAGATTCTAATTACTGTTACTTAAAATAATAATAATAATAATATTCAAAGAAGAATTTAAAAGTTTACTACTAACATACGCAAACTCTAACTATTTAATGAGTTTAACTAATAAAATTAAAAAAATATGATAAATGGATAATATACTTTATTAACAATATTTTTCAAAGCTCATGATATGATTTATTTTTTGTTAAATTAATATTTTATTATATATAGACCTATTCAAGGGTCCGGCTACCCACTCGGTCTGATTGGGTGTGGACTAGCTTATCATATTTTTATATCAAACTAGCCTGATATTTTATTTAAATTTAATTATAGTATATATAATATTTATAAAAACTATTCTTTAATATGATAAACAGTAATTCTGACTTAAATAGACATGTTTGGACACGTTAAATAAAGGCCTGGGATTAGGATTTAAAAAAAATTGGATCGCAGCCCAGCGTAACCCATGAGCTAGTTTAATCATATTTAAAATATAAATTACATTTTTAATATTTAATTAAATTATTAAAAGAATATTAAAATAAAATTCATTATTAAAGTTTTTTATTTATAAAAAATTATTTAATTATAATTTCTTCATATTTATTTTTAGTATTAAATTCGGATTCGGGTTCAGGTTGGGCTCGGGTTTGGGTTTTTTGGGTTCAAGTCATTTTGAGTTTAGGTTCTTTCAGGTTCGAGTCATTTTGGGTTCGGGCTATTTCGGGTTCGGGCCATTCAGGTTCAGGTTTTTTCAAGTTCGGGCCATTGACTTTTTGGTCAAATTGGGTTCAATTCGAGTTCAAGCTCGAGTTTTTTCAAGTGGGTTTTCAGGTTTGGATTCATTACCTATCGAAACGGATTTGGAAAAGGGCCTATAATACCATTAGAAGCTAATTTCATGAAGTTTAACATAAAAATACAATAAAATGCAAAGAAATTCATTTCATGGACCAAAATATGAATGGCACTGGTTTGACAATGAACTGTAGGGAGACTTAATAGCAAATGGAAACTAATTTGTTACTTGTCCAAAGAGGCATAGAAAAGGGTATGAAACACCATTGAGGAGCTAACTTAATGAAATTTAACCTAAAAATATTGTAACTTCCCTAGAAATTGGGCCGTAATGTGGACACAACCTTTTCTAATCACACATTAGGTAATAAAATAAAGGAAAAGGTATTCCTAACTTTTGGTCAAAATAGTGTCCAATTGAAGGCTTTGAAGTCGATTTTTTAGACATTTAAATGTCTATGTGCAAGGATCTAAAGCTAGTTGGAGTGACTTAAGAACCATGGGATGAGTTATACTGAAAAGAAGACCTAAAAGTGACAAATGAGGGTTAGAAAATTAAGAATTGGCATTCAAATACCATTCTCTTGATCATTATCCTTGCATGTTGAACCTAAGTGTTCTATCTGTACCAAAGATAATTAGAAACCTTCTTAACACTCTAATATGGTAGGTTAATAAGCCTATCTCGATTCCATTTGAATTAGCACTCAAAAAATGGATTAACCATGTAGATAGTTGGATTGAAATATCCAAGGAAGTTATAAAGCATTTAAATGCTCCTAACCCTTTTTGTCTTTTCTCTTCCCTTACCTAAAGTACCTCTAACATTGGTGAGGCATTAGAATGCTCTGAATGAGGCTAAAATCCTTTAAAATAGTAACAAATAATGCTTATGCTACTTACTAACTACAACTCCATAAGACTCATCAATAAAGCCATATGTATTCAAGGTCAAAATTAATTTAAAGAAGACTTAAAATCAATTTGTTGCAACCTCAAACCAAAATTCATCTGAGCATGATATAATTTAATATGTTCCAAGTTTGTGAGGTGAAATCATAATAAAAACCATAAGGTAAGGTTGGCTCATTAATTAAGCTAACTCTAACCTATCCTTGGGAGATACTAAAAACAATTTTGACTAAATAAGCATGATTAGCCCCTTGGTGGTCACATGAGCATGAAGCTTAAATTGTTAAAATCACTTAAGGCTCAAAAACCTGAAGTTAATAAGGCTTTATGCCATGCTTGACATCAAAGATAAGTATACATATTATCAACCATATAGCAAAGTCATTCAATACCATAAAAGAATAAAGAAAATACAAGATCATCAGAAGGAAACATCATAGCTAAACCTTTCATGAGGAAATAATAAACTTTACATTTCATTATCCTTTCATTAAACGTGTAGAAAACTTGATGTAAATCATTAAAAAACAAATAAAACACAAAAACATGGTATAAACTTCACTATGGCCAAACATACTAAAGAAAAAATAGCCAACTCCATCATTCACATTTCATCCTCGTTTTATCAAACATGTAGTAAACTCAATTCAAGTCGTCAAGGAAACAAAGGAAACATTAGATCATGACACATTATTCTTCATCACAAATCATCTAAACATGGATTAAACATGCGTCAAACATCATGAAATCATTAAATAAAGGAGGAAATGCATGAGATCGTAATAATCTATGGCTTAAAGCCCTAAAGAGTAATAGTCACTATCAAGTTTTGAATAAGAAATGCATATGATCATTAATACAAGTTAACCACATGGAGGAAAAAGCATGAACACATGTTATTACCTTGTGAACATTGAAGATGTGATGTGAATATCACAAAGTAAGCACATTAAGCAAATCAAAGAAAAAATAACAAGAAAAAGAAGAAGAAATTATACTTTTTAGATTTCTTAGTAAGAATTCCTCTTAGTTTTTTCTTTTCTTTTCAAGTTGTAAAAAAATGAAGGCCTTCTGCTTATATATACAAAAGGTGATGCCACATACCATAGGTGGTGTCCAAAAATGTCATCTTGTATTACCATTGTTTTCTACATTACTAGCTTACATGTTCATTCATAATCATGCACGTCTAGGAAGACCACTTTCATGCTTTCATATTTTTTTCAAGATGTAATTTTTATGCTCCCAAGTGTCTTTAAACTATCTTAATAAAGTCCATGATGCCTTTGTCCATTAGTAAAATTGCAACAAAACATTATGCCACATTAACTCAGGAAATTCAATAGTGGTAGCATTTTTGGACTCAACTTGTATATTGATTTTCTTGATCAAATTGTTGCTTTATGTGCTCCTTAAAAAATTCAATTAGATTGTCCTTTATGTATTTAAAATTTGTTCAACAATTTTATTCCAAAATGAGGATTTTCCATCTTGGATCCATAGGATTAAGCTCTCAACAATTTTTTTGTAAGCTTTTCTTTAAACCTAATCTTAATTGCACTTTTTTTGCTTTCTCTCTAAACTTTTGTCTTATATTTAATTTTGACTTTTACTTTGGCTTGCATTTTTGTTGACTTTTTGTTTAACCTTTAAAACTAGGCCCATTTTAACTTTGTTTATATTCAATAATCATTACATCTTCTTCGAGGGGCTAAAACAGTCAACTTATACTCTCCATTCAATTTTCCTTGGCCAGGGTCTCTATTTTGTAATCCTAATGCTTTCCATCTGTATTGTTTGACTAAGCTTACGTTTAGTTCTTCTATCCAATTTTTCCAACTCATTTTAAGACATATTGGGCCTTGTGATAATTTATGCTTCATTTGAGAGGGTTTAGGTTAAGATGCATCGATGGACCTATAAAATCAAGAAAAAGTCAATTAAAAGGCCCAGACAAATTACGTGCCTATAACTGCCACTTTTTGGCTATTATTGAAAAACAAGAATAATGCAAAGACCATTGACATAATTTGTTTCATACATGAAAAACTTTACTTTGAAAGAAATCTTTATTTTTCTTTTATGATGCTTGGTAAAAGTGGTTTTTACTAATTGCAAACACTCTTAGCGGAGATTCTAGACTCAGAAAAAGGAAAAAAAAAAATAAACAAAAAGACCTTGGTAGTGATCTGACAGTCAGTTCATTTTTGAAGACAAATTCGACTTTAAAACAAAAGACATTGGCAATGAACTGGGGTTCAACCAATTTCTTAAAAACAAGTTCAATGTAAAAAAAAAAAGACTTTTGACGATGATTAAGGTAACCCATTTCTTGAAAATGTCTGCAACTTAAAACAAAGAACTTCTAACAATGATCTAGGGCTGGGCCTATTTCTTGAAAATGAGTTCAATTTAAATCAAAAAGACTTTGGCAATGAACCAAGGCTTAAGCCATTTCTTGAAAATAAGTTCAACTTAAAACTAAAAATAAAGAAGTTTAGTGTGAGTTTTGGATATCACCCCATAACTTAACCATACAAAATCTTGGATATTGCTGGCCAAGACTTAAATTTTGAATGCGTCCACCTTAAGCTTCAGATATATGACCAAAAACTTGGACTTTTTTTGACTATCACTATCGAAAAATTAAATTTTGGATGTCACCACTAATTTTTAAAAACATGGAAGCTATTTTGGGTTGAAGCCAAATTGTCTTTCATGCATGGGATTAAGAAGTGATCATTTTAGGAAAAAAAGCACTTTTAGGCATACATAGGGAACCATAAAAAACAAGCTTCCTTTTAACCTTAAATTAAAATAGACTAGCCAAAATCAACACACTTTAGGAGTGTATATAGTTTACTTGTAATTAACATTAGATAGGAGTACCAGAAGCCAAAAATCAAATGAGGGCCATTAGGTGACTAATGGATGATCATTTTGTGCATGAAAATGCATAAAAAAATTGAAACAAAGGTCATTTTCACCACTCTTTAGGAAATTTCAAGATTAAGGATTAAAAGGCCTTTTCCTTCTTCTTTTTTTCAAACATCATTAAATAATAGATCTGAAAAAAAAAAGAGAAAAAAAAGAAAGAAAGAAAAAAGATAAAGGAAAGCTCGGTAGGTATTTTTTTTCTTTTTTTGGTTTACTTCTTTTGTTCCTTTTTCCCTTATCATGTATATTTCATACCATGCATTTATAGTTCCATAGTTTTCTAAAATCAAATAAAAAGGAAAAAGAATGTTTCTCATCCATTCTTATTTTGTTCATGTACTTAAAGCATATTATGTTGCTTTACCATGCATTTATAAATGTTCATTACTTGTTTTATTTTTTTTAACAAAATAAGGTGCAAAGATAGATGACCTCGAGACTTTAGGCATTGAGATATTAGATGAATTAAACTTTTAAGTTTAAATAGCCCTTTTAAAGCTAATCTCATCTTGTTTCCTTAAATTTTTACTTTTAAAAGACCTCTTAAGTTATGTGAAGTTTAGTCTAGCTAACTGACTTAAACCTTCACAAAATTTTTATATTCCTTATGCTTTATGAAATTGGGGAAAAACAAGCTTGTTCATGTTTGGATGCTATTGTAAATGGGCTACAAAATTATATTTCAAGTGACTTTTAGGTTAGAATTTCTTTAGAGTTTGCTAGTTTGCAAAGTCTAGTTTTTGGCTTATCTATAAACTATTATTGGTGGTCATTTTTAGAGACCATTTTGGTCGTCATTTGGTCTAGATCTCAACCTTATTATGCTAGCCTTAGAATGCCAATAAGTCATAATAAGATGCCATACACACGAATTTCGTGTCAAAAATATGACAAAAAAATTTGGAGATAATTAAATAATTTTATTTATCAAACTTGAAAGTTACAATCTCTAGATGTTTTTAAAATAAAGAAATCCTTTGATTATTTTCTTCAACAAAACTTAGATTCAAGGATCTTCAAACTTGACCTTAAATTAATAGTCTATTTCAAGGGTCTTCTAGATTTATTCTTGAAAAATGGAATTAAACTCTTTTCTATTACTAGAATAAGATCAAAAAGTAGCTTCTTGAGAATTCTTTAAAACAGACACATCATTCTTCAAAATTTCTTGTATTCTTGATAGAAATCCTCTTCAGACTTTTGTAGAGAATTTGGATTTTCAAAATTTGTTTCTTCTTTTTAGACTTGTGAATTATGGAATTGTTTTCTTGAATAGCTTAGGGGAGTTCCCTTTTATAATGTTAGTGAGACAAATGAAAAAGAGTTCTTAAAGAATATGGTTTCTTTAAAGAACTCATCTAGACAAATTATCTCTTAATTAATTTAATTTAATTAGATATAAAATTTCTCTATTTATCTTTTAATTAATTTAATTTAATTAGAGATAAAACTTTGTTATTTATCTCTTAATTAATTTAATTTATTAAGAGATAAAACTCTTTTACTTATTTCTAAATTAATTTAATTTAATTAGAGATAAAACTCATTTATTTATCTCTTAATTAATTAATTTAATTTAATTAGATATGTAATACCTAATTATGATGTCATTGATTTCACATAGTGATGTAAAATTTAGTTGTTAATTCCTTGTTTAAAAGAAATTTCAATTGACACATGGAAATTTGTGATTAATTGAAAATATTCTCCTTTTACAGAGGCTTACTTAAGGTTTTCAAAATAGCCTATGAAACCAAAAATAACAACTACCTTATTTCCATTTTATTTGGACCTACAACCAAAATCATTTGTGGCTAATAATTCGGCCGCCAAAGGATTTTTTTGGAATTTTTTAGTATTTTTAGGTGAAACCTCTTCGAGTTAATATTCCTAAGAGATATTATATGTATATTTTTGAATCCATTTGAATAGGTAGCAAATCTTTATTTATTATTCAGTTCCTTTAGATTTAATAATCAAAGTAGATTATAACTATATTCCAGACCACCAAAGCACTTTTTAGGAATTTTTCAATATTTTTAGGTGCATCAAATTAGCTTTCCCATGGTATAGCATGCATGACTTTTTGAGCTATTTAAATAGGTAACAAATTTTTTTGTTTACTGTGCGAGTCTTCAATATCTTGTGACCAGAAAGAATACTATCCTAATTTCGGTCCCTAAAAGATTTTTTGCAATTTTGAGTGTTTTTAATTAAAGTTCATTGAGTTAGCTTTTCCAATGGTGCACTATACATGACATTCCAAGTCTGTTTAAATAGGTAACAAATTTTTTTGTTTATTGCATGTGCCCTTTGCACCTTACTAGGTTACATCATGCTTTTTAGCTGCCAAATAATTTTTTGGGTTTTTTGTTGTATTGTTATATTAACCTTCTTGAATTAGCTTTTCAACGACGTTTACTATGCCTGATTCCAAGTTGATTTAAGTATTAAACAAATTGATCTTCTCTAAGTGTGTAGTAGCTTTACTTATTTTTGATCTAAGGCATTCAAATGCCTTAATTATTTCCATCTAGCCCATAGGGTTATCCCATTCATCCTTAGGTTTGTGCTCCAAATTATAGTCACAATCCAAGCTTGGATCCACTTTCTATCATCTAGAGCTAAGGTAAGGTGTTCTGGAAGCCAAACCTAAGTAGAAAACATATTTTTCATCAAATTTATTGATACCCTATCATGGTGTATTGATGCATTGGCTGCCATATTAGCAAATGTGAAAAGTATGCATTATATCAATACCTTGAGGCATTTTATGTAACATTCTCAAGATATATCGATTTTATTTTATCTGTACAAAGTTTGACAGTAGCTAAAATCATGTTTATAACAAAATGAATCGATACATGGCCAAATGTATCAATAAATATGAAAATGTATTGATGCATTTTCTAAGATATGGATAAATTTGGCCAATGTATTCATACATGTTGAAATCTATGGATACATTTCCTAAATGTAAGCAAATATATTGATACATGCAGGCATTTTTTGTTTGATTCTTGACATTTTGCTCCAACTATATCATCGATCCAAAACATGATTTAGATCATTTTACGTTCTAAAAATCATTTAAATTCATGCCAAGCCTTGTTAAAATCATTAAATTCATCGGGTTGGATTAAATTGATTTTTCAATGCCCATTTAGTTGGGAAAATAGGACATTTCTTGGCAAAATTTGATTAAAAAAAGGTATTTTGAAACTTCTAAAGGTACTTGATACTTAACTTTGGGTACTTCAACCAATCAAAGGTTGAAAGCACACCCATAATACCCGTGACTCACCATTTTGACAAGGCAAAATACAAAATAAATTATTCTTAGGTTTTTTCTTCACTGCTATGTAAGGCATTATAAAAGCCAAATTGGCTTTGCTTCATAAAGCATTCAATCCCATTTTTCATTCCTTGTCATCAGGCACCAAAAGCAAAAAGAAAAAAAGAAAAGAGCTTAGAGCTTCTAGTTTGGTTTATAGAGTCAACAAGGAAGGAAGCAAAAAAGGCAAAAAGGATTTAAGAATGTCATTTTGATTGTGTTATTTCATAAAAATGTCATATTAGTAAGCCATGACCATGTGACCATGAACCTAACTAAGAAATAATGTATTTTTAACATACATGGTTTAATCTTGCTCTTATTAATGTTTTGGTGGCATTTTTGTGATGAAAATCCTTCCTTTTCCCTGGTAGTTTAAACATCTATTGTTTTAATGCTTAAGTATCATGTTTTATTTTAGATGATGATTCACGTTTTAAATGCCAATTTTAGTGTCTCTTGACGTTATTTAATTTTTTGTTTTTTCATTTTGAGCATGGTTTGATTGGTAAAATGTCTCTTGATGATGCTTGCTCTTGCTTTGATGTTTGAATGATATTGATATGTTCTTAGTTCATCATGTGCATTTTGAAATGTTTGCTTGATCTGTCTAAATTTGTTTTGAAAAATAAAACCCAAGTTAGGCCAAAATTAACCTTAACAATGGGATTTTTCTAGATCTATTGCTTTTAACAAATTGATGCATTGATCTTGGGGTAAAATCAATCATTTTATGTTTGAATTCATGGCCAAATAAGGCTAAACAAATTCTATTTTTTAATCCTCCAAAAATATTTTATGACATGCTTCACAAAAAATCTTAATGTTAGCCAAGGTGTTGTTGACCAATGGAGTGAAAAATGGATCATCCACTTTCCTACCTTCCTCGAGACTTTGAAAGGATCTATTATTCCACAGCCATGAACCTTCACTAATGGGCATCATGTAATCGTGGCCCAATTTGTGTCTAGGTAAATGAAAAACCATAAACTACACCATTTTGATATTAGTAGTAGCTCAATCCCACTTTGGAAAAATATTTTTGAACCCAAAATATTTTTGAACCCTCAAAGATTTTTCTAAATTTTTATGGTCTTTTTCCATCAAGGGGCATCGAGTTAACTTTCTAATGATATCTTGTTTGCCCTTAGACAAGCTTAGATGAGGGAGTTATGATTTTCCAATTACTTACTATTTGAAACTTTTAGGACTAGTAATTAAAATTTAGTACGAACTATTTTTGACCTCCAGGAGTTATAATTTTTTACCTCTCTTTTCAAAAAACTATTGTTTATGACTTTTCGAGTCTGAATGAATCCAGAATGAATTTTCAAAGATTGCTGCATCTATTCTCGTATAACTCTTGGCTTGGATTAAGGCTAAATCATTTTAAATAAAAATAATTTTGTTTATTATTAAACTCCTCGGTTTGAATTCAAAATTCATCTTTTAGCCAAAAATACCTCACTTTCCAAAAAGTACCAAGTTTTTTGCCTGTACGAGGTTTTCAACCCCATTTTTCCATATATTACTAGAAATTGTGATTTTTTCTTTCCTTGATTTTCTTGGACTTTTCAACCAAATCTCAGTTTCATGCCTCAATTGACCTATGAGTCTGAGCATATCTTAAAGTTGTTAATTTGGTTATTTCTAGATAACTGATGACAACTATGAGATACATTTTCCATGCTTTGTTTGTTTTATTTTTTATGCAATATTTATTATATTTATTCATGTCGTACTAACATGTTTCCCTTCTTGATGACAATTTTGCATCATATTTTCAAATTACACATTTTAGAAATTACCAAGATAGTGTTTCATGTCAGTATCCCTTTAGTGCTCGATATGGAATATCTTTCTCAAATCAAATCTAAAAATTATTTTAACCTCATGTTTCTTTATCTTTCCAAGTTACGTAGTGGAATTCAAATGTTGGATAAAAACTGGATTTATTACTTTTCATAAAATTCTTTCATACTTCAAAGGGGTTTATACACAAATAATGGCAAATTAAAATTGAAAAACCAAAACCGAGATAATATATGGCTAAATGGTGATTTATGGCATTGTGTAATGCTAAGCCTTCCCCACCCATAACTGACTCCTGAAACCACTTGCTAAACTTTGGCACGTGTAGACCATAAAATCAAAACTTCAAGTTTCGTAACTTACGATACTGATTTTAATAGGGGTTTTATCATACATAGCCTAAATGGTTGGTGGTGACTATAAGTTTTCTACCATTTGATAATGGCCATCCAAGGTCTACTGGACGAGCAATTCATTTAAAAATTTTGCCCACTTTGAATTCGAGAAACATTCATTTGTCACTGTCACTATATCATGCCTAAATCCTTAACAAGGATATTTTTAAGTCAGGCACATCTTCGCCAAGATGGCCTAGAGGGGATACGTTATGACTGTTTGGTGACTCCACTAAGGACAATTTAGAGAGTAAGGCCCATAACTTGCCTATCTTATCCAATTCTTGGTTTTCATTGGTCATTATTTATCTATAACCTAGTTTCTTCATTATTCAACCTTTATTCCCTAATTTTGTCTATGTTTTAATTTCTTTGTGATTTATGAGGGGTTTTTTCTTTTCAAGAAAAATGAATATTGATTTTTGGAATGATAAAATGAGTAGAATAAAAGGGTTGTTATGTCTTCGACACATACCATGTACTTGTATTTATTCTAAACACCTAACCCACTCTTTGAAGGGAAAACAAGACCTAATATTAAGTGGGAGTAAGCTATTTAGCTTCATGATGATGATATTCCAATAGGGCTAGCAATACTTTTCGAGGTGTAAGTTGCCTATGCTTTCTTAGTGTTCTACTTATCCATATGGCTTGTGGACATACATATCACCCAAATCAAACCATTTCCACCAAGCCTTTGATGGGCCTACGATTGGGGTGCCTTAGGTGTCCTTTTTAGATAGAGAAATGGTTTAGAAATTGATTTAAAGTCAATTTAAACCTCACATAGAGAGTTGTAGGAGCTATATTATGTCAAGCCATACCAAAATGCTGCTAGAATAACCTGGAGAATATGACACTTGGGGAAACATTTCTCACCTTTCACTCTTATGTATCATTTTCATGTGAGTGATAATGAATGAACATTGTCACCAATGTATGTATTTTTCACCCTGAAAGGCATCGTTTGCCTTACTAATTTGCTAGAGGTATGTTATTATGCTATCTAATGGATGGCTAATGTTCGTTATTTCTTAGGTGATGGCAAATGAATGGTGTCACCCATGATCCCATTTCATCTTGAAAAGGCACCATGCACCTTAATTCGCTATAGGCATATTGTTATGCTATTCAATTGATAGTTAAGCCTATTAATCATTAGGTGATGGTGAGCAAACATTGTCACCAACCTCTTCTTCTTGCCCCTAAGTGGCATTATACACCTTAGCCAATTTCATAGGGGCACAACATTATGTTGTTTTACCAATGGCTTGACGTCTATCAATCATCAATTGGTGATGACTGAATATCACTATCCTAATTATTAATTTTATCTCCAAAGGCACTATATCATCTTATTAGGAATGAATTCAAACCAAACACGATGGTATGCTATCCATATTAACCTAGGCTATGGCGGATAAGTGACACTACTTGTGGATAGGTAAGTGACACTACTTGTGGGTGAGTAAGCAACACTACTTTTGGCCATTTATTTTTGCCTTGAAGGCATTGTAATGCCTTATGTTGTCTTAGGGTAAATTTTCATTGAATTTAACATTTCTTTCTTTATTATTGATGCCATAAAAAAGGTTCCTTTTAGTTAGTTTTTCCTAATAAAAGATTGAATGGTCATGTATTAGAAAAAACAATGAATGAAAAACAAAAGTCTTTCAAGAAAATAGAGTTAGAAAAAGGTTAAAGAAGAGTCAAGAGGAGAAGAGAAGTCAAAAAATAAGTAGTGATATTAGGGCATCGTATCCGTCAATCCTTTTAGGCCATTCTACAAACGTTTATACCATGTTATGCCTTATATGTAGGGATAAACATCCTCTGCATGTCATATCTTCCATTTGTCTCTTATCATTCCTTAGTATGTTCATGCATAGATCATTCTATATAGCTAAACCCATTTTTGTTTGCATTGAAAAAGTCATAACATAGGGGATCCGTTAAAATAGAGAATCAACACTTTGGAAAGCATTCAAAGGGAACTAAGGCATAATGTTTAGGAATTGAAAGAAAAGCTTACAAAATTGGTAGGAGCAGTTGTTGCTTATTGAAACTAAAAAGGAATCTATTAAAGAGGCATTATAATCTATAATGGACCAAATAGGTCAGATCAAGACAAATTTACTGAAAGCACAGGTTAGCGTTTTTAAGGAAATTATTGGAAAGGCCAAAAAAGATAATCAAAAGATGAGGGATCAACTTTTGGATTTACGGTGATGATTTGAAACCTTAATCAGATAAAGACAGATTACTCTCGAGAGTCACCATCACTATTGCCAATGTCTAGATCAAAGATATAAATGGTTGAACCTAAAATGACTCACACAAAGCCTTTAATTTTTATACTCTACCTGATGTCTAAAGCCCAACATCACAGTTCCACATCATTGTAGATTTGCTCTTTAACTCAAGTCTCCCTCCCATCGCTTATCAACTATTTCTCGACTTTGATAGTAAAAAAAAAAAGAAGAGTAGATGTGGTCAACTACGATAGCCATCACAAGACGGCTCAAGTCCATACTCCATACCCTATACCTAGTCCTTAGTACTCTAAACATGATTTCCCCAAACGTAAACCCATACTCATACACCTCAGCTCCACAACCAGTATACTTCACTGGGTATAACACTTCACTTACCTTTTCGCCTAGTGCCAGGCAAAATACTAAAACTTACTACACCAAAAATGCCTAAAAATCTTGAAAATAACTTAAGAGATGGCATAGTTTGACTTGATCTTAATGTCCTCCAAAGAACTATATTGAAATTTTTTCACGGCTAGCTAGTTGCACCTTGCTATGTTGCCTCAAGGAAGCCCCTACATCCTAAAGTGTATAATGTTAACGCGAATTATGAGTATCATGCTAGGGCACAGGGGCATTTTATTAAAGATTGTCCCATTTAAAAAAAAAAAGTCTAGAACTTGCTCAAGACCAGCTTGTTAAAATTTAAGTCAAAGTTCTCCAGATTGTTGCAAAGCCACTTAGTCACATGTGCACCAATTGAACCTTGACGACCACCATATCCTAAGTTGTACACTCCCCAAGCCAGGTGCGAGTATCATTATGGTGTCCATGAATATTCTATCGAGAGCTGTATAACTTTTAAAAGCAAGGTGTAGTACCTCAAAATGGATAGTTTGATTCAATGACCTTGGTTGACCAAAAACCTTCTAAAATTAATTAAAATCTCTGATAATGATATGATGAGGCCTTTTATTTGTAGTCTTTAAGATATTAGGATAGAGAAATGTTCACAAAGACAATGTCTGATCATTCTTTGAGCTTTGTAAACATAGTTCTATGTATTGTGAACATCAATAAAATTTCAAGTAATGTATTTAAATTTATGGGATGCTTATATTGATCCAAAATTTGAGTTCTTGCTATTTATAGTACGATTTCCCCATGTTTGCACTTGATTAAGTACCCATGGAATGCACATTATCAATATTAATTTATTCATTAATTCATTAATTCACTTAGTTATCATTTCACTCATACATATTCATCATAAAATTTCTAAAGGAATAGTAATGAAAATGAACATTATTAAGGCCCACACTGTAGAACTAATTTGCTTTTTTCACCTCTTTCAATAAGATGATGGGAGATAACCATAGAGTCTAATTAAATGGGCACTTTGGCTCTGTACCTCTATAATCAGTCCACGGACAGGGGCAAATCCTTTTAGTGTAGTCAGTATTCTTGATCTAGAACAACCAAAACAAAATCCATTGAGAAAGATTTAGGATTCAAAATCATGATGGAAAAATAACCAACTCGAAGAAAGAATCTGAGCTATGGAAGACAAAAAGATTCAAAAATGTCAAAAAATTCTTGCTAGTTCCATATGTGACTATCCTATCAAAGTTTATGGTTTTAGAACTTAAAAAATATGATGGACTCGAATGCCCAAAAATGCATTTGGCCTCTTAATATTGTAAAATGACTAGATATGTTAAGGATGAAAAGCTACTTATCCATGTCTTACAAAAAAGTCTGATTGGAGCAACACCTAGATGGTATTCCTAATTGGATAAAAGCTAAGTATGCACTTGCAAAGTTTTGGCTCGAGCATTTCTGGAATAGTATAACCAGTTATTGAAAATGGCTTTAGATCAATGGACTTTCTAAAATATGAGAGAGGACCTTCACAAAAGCCACAAAGATTATGCTTGTAGATGGAAAGCTGTAGCTTTACAAGTTCAACCACCTGTTACCAATAAGGCGATGACTACTTACTTTCTAATACTCTCTCATCCCATTATTATAAGAAGTTGGTTAGCAATGCCTTCAGATAATTCGAAGACATTATTCATTGTAAGGAAACAAAAAAGTGATAAAAATAGGGAAAATTAAAGATACAAATGCTGAAGTACTTGTTGGGAGGAAAATGATGTTTCTATTAACATATCTTTGATGGCAAGGAAGAATAATAGATTTTGCAACATAAGAGAATTAATTCGAACCTTGTCTTGACCTTTAACTTATAATAGATCATTGGGCCTAACAGATTTATCCATATGCCCTAACACATTTTATGCAAACTCTTCCACTTTATATTCCAAAAGGGAAAACCAATTTAGAGAATAGCTTTGTCTATTCTCAAAAGTGTAAGAGAAAAAAGACAAAAATGTACCATCTTTACCGATTTTTTACATAAAGCTTTCTCATTTACTAGTCTAAAGCCAAATGATCTTCGCTATTCTTGCAAGGCCTAAGAGGCTTTTGTATCTGAAATGCTATGATCTTAGCCTTACATGTGAATACCACTAATGGGTAAAGGGCATGCTACAGAGAATTATGAGGACCTATAAGGAATGTGAACCGAGACACATTCTTCGCATCCTAAAACTATAAGAAGTCTAAGGATGGTAAATTATGAGAATAAAAAATTTACAAATTTTTTTGTAAAGCAAGCAGCAAAAATGAATTAAATAGATTAAGCTGAGACTCCTAAACAAGATCATCTTCCATGATTTTGATTAATCTTTTACAAACAAGAACATTAAAAATAGATCAAGATCCATCATACCTTAGCCAAAAGATGTCTTGAAGTGATTCCATGACTTCAAGAACTCTTACACTGAGCCTAATTGCCATAAACCAAAGCTGTCCAACTGTCTAACCTCTAACGGTTATACACACAAGGGATTAGGAAAACCTTCAATAAGGAGAAGACTTTATTATTGGGAGCCATGCTAGCAGCCTAAGTTTCTATATACCTTACCTTATACTTAAAAAACCTTGATTCAATAATCAAAATGAGACAAAGAAACCACAATTTCTCTAATAACACAAGAATAACACAATACGCCTTAGGATTTTTAGGCAAAAAAATACTTTAGGGTTTTCAAATCTTCTTGGCCAAGATTTTTAAGTCTTGTTTATCTGTATGGGATGGCAAACATGGTTAAATATATCTAGAGTTTAAAATTTTAATTTAAAAAAATTATAATTTTGCCCTTAGCCCTTGTGAACTTATTCAATTTGGGCCTAACTAACTATTACTTGTATTATATATTAGCCTAATGTTATTTTAATTTCTATGAATCATCTTTAAGTGTGTGACCCATTAGGCCCTCATAATGTTAATAATAAATATAAAATACCCAATTAAGAATATTTATATTTATAGGCCAAGATTGGTATCTAGCAATGTATCATGGCCACCCAACATGAAAGGAGTTTCAATATGGTTCTAACAAGCCTTTTAGTATTTAGTATCTCAGTGTAATTCAATCCTTTCATCATAGATCCTTAAATTAGCAAGAGCATGATTTAGTATCTACTCTGAGCCTATTCCATATTAATGTGCAACACAATGTGTTAACTCTATAATCAATATTACCTTGGCCAAGGACTTTAAGTTAAAATGAGCTAGGTATATGCAAGATATGTCCTTTTAGCTTACTTGGGGTGATAAATTCTCTTTGGACCACTCATTCATCTACCATACGATTCATGTCATACCCAAAACTACCCTACCATAAGAATCCCATATATTATGGACCCATTCATGATGGAATTAAAGTATAACACTCCTTATACGAGATGAACTAGTGTCACACGTCTAAGGATTACTTACACTACTAACACATGAAAGTATTTCCTTAAATACTTAAGTGAAATGGAACTTTCATGGTAGGTCATATTTAGTGAACTTGTTACCATAACAAGCACCCATATGTTATCTCCAAGTATCTTTATACTTCAACTAGTAAGATCAATTGCATCCCTTATATGCAAGGACACTTAACATATACCAATCTTTGGGCATTGTCAATACACTATCTTGAGAATACAATAACCATAAACTGTTTTAGAAAAACTGCTTTGATGATAGGCTCTCACAATTATAACTTTTTACAAAAAGACAATGTGTTTCATGGGCTTTATCTATATAAGATGTTTATAACAATTATTCAATAAAATCTTATGGATAAAGAAATCTCTTTAGCATTAACAAAATATAATGTTGGTATACATGAAATCACTAATTATTAATGCCATTTAAGCCACAACAATTGGCTTGCAGAACCTACACTAATAATCTACTATTAGCACTAAAGCCAATTACCTATATGTCTAAGCTTTATGCCCTATATATGAAGATAATGTTTCTGTTGGGATAGAACTTTAGTCTATGCTAACATCATGTCCTCAATAATGTCTCTAATGACATGATATTGCTGTAACACATGTTTGGATTTGTGATAAGACATTGGTTCTTTAACTTATGCTATGGCTCTATTATTATCACAATAAACTGATATTGGATCAATAATGCTCAAAACTACACCAAGTTTGGAAATGAACTTTTTCATCCAAACTACCTTTTCATGAAAAGGAAAACCCAGGCTCATGCATATCGATATAGGCATAAAATTTTAATCAGAATTAATCATATGCAGCAAAATTAAATAAAGAAGCACTTGGATTTCTCTCAAAATCTTAGGAAGGGAGGCATATGTGATCAGATAGCAATTTTATAACATAAATCTGATAGATATCGTACGTTCCTAGAGACTCATAACTCTAAGGGTGTCAATCCCTCCATGAATGCACCATCAGTTGATTATTACAATCTCAAGGCCACAAGCAACATAAGTGTCCTACCTTTAATGGTGATCCACACAGATACCTATTGAAACCTTAATAAGGTTTGATGTTATCTGGTGCAAGCTAGAAGACTTTTCAAGCCTTAACCAAAAGATATTTAGTCAATAGATTCAGATCTGCAGTGATCCAGGAATAATTCCCTTACCTATTACTTTAAAGAAGAAAAAAATAACACTATAAGAATGTAGCTATTTTCATAAATTCAGGCAAACGAATCCAAAAATCACAATTTTTTATTCCGGTTGATTCCTTTAGGATAGAAAATGATTTTTCATCTTTCAATATAATAAAAAACATTTTTTGATCGCCTTAAATATAAATGTGCATAATCAGGCTTAGGGAAGTAGAGATTTTAGGATTTGGCCAATTTCATTACTTTTCTGAAAAAATGATTCCTTTAGGATGGAAAATTATTTATCTTTTTTCATTGTGTCAAGAACAATTCAAGAACACTCAGAAAATTCATGAAAATATAAAGAGAGCTTAAGAAACCAAAAGTTACGCTAAACCCTTTTAGGGCAGTCTAGGATTGGTTCGCAGAGTTTTTTTCTAATGCTTCTAATCAGCAAAAAAGCCTTAATAATGTATTTAAATACACTTTGGGCTAGGTTCAGCTTGACTATTGGTCAACTAAGCCCAATACTAGATACCATAAGGTAGCCTCAATTTGGAGTGTTTCATGTATCCTACTTAAAACTATTTTAATTAGCTTGTCCATGATTGGGTCTTAACATTAACATATTAATATTTTAGCCCAATAGCAAGCTAAAGATAGTTATTCCATGCGTCTAGCCTATTAACAAGCCTAATTTGGAGTAGCTGACAACTAAACTCCCTTGACTTGGTAAATAAGGCTTTTGGCCTAATCCTTAAATTTACATGTTAGATAATTTAATTTATATTTAAATTTTCTAAGTAAAATAATTTTCACTTCATGTAAATATTATTAAATAATTGATCAAATAATTATCAAAGAATTATTTCATTTTTCAAATACAATTATTTGGTGTTAGTTAATAATATCCCTGACCATGTCTACAATAGACATTATCTTGATAAGACATTCTTATCTTTATTGCCATATTAAGACATCTTTGGTTATATTTCATAAATCTAATTTATGTTTTCAATAGTACTTAATTGAACTTACTTAAGTAAGTCCTCCTTCTTATATCTTCTACTTAATTAAGTCACACTTAATTAAATCTTAATTTTAATCTAATAGATCATTTTATTGTGTGTGACCCATTAGGCTTACATCATAACAGCAATAAATATAATTACTCAATTAAGTGTATTTATATTTATAAACCAAGGTTGGCCTCTAGCAAGGCATAATAGCCACCCGATATGCAAGAAGAGTCAATATGACCTCTTCAAGAAACCTTTCTGTAACTAGCCTCTTAGTGTATTTCGGTCATTTCACCAGATATCCTAGAAAGACCATGAACATGGTGCAGTGTCTACTTATGTCTAATACATATTAGCTCTTGTAGCTTTTGATTAACCTCATGAATTTAGAGAAATAATTTCTCCTAAATTCATCATGCTTTAGCCAACAACTTTATCAAGTTAACCAAAACCAAGAATATATGATATATGTCTCCTATCACTTGGAGTGGTGAATCCTCTTTAGATCACTCATTCATCCACCATATAATTCAGGTCATACTCAACGTACCCTACCTTAAGTATCAATCCATTATGGACCCATTTTAGATAAATCAAAGTATGACACTCTTCATATGAAATGACCTCAAATCATAAGTTTAAAGACTAATATACACGATTAGCACATAAGAACATATTCCATAGACACTTGAATAACTTATACCAAATGGAGTTCTCATACAGGCCATGTTTAGTGAACTTGTTTCCATAAAACAAGCACCTATATGCTTTCCTTAAGTATCTTTATACTTTTACTTTTATGAAATCAAAAAGTTACATGCATCAAATGCATAAAGGCTTTGCACATGCTAGTCTTTATGCATTGTCAATGCCCTATCTTGATAGTATGATGACTTGAAATGTTTATAGAAACAAGGCTTTGATGCATAAAGATCTCATCATCATAACTTATTACTAACTTTGCAAGGCCATTATGTTTCATGGGTTTCACTCAATTAGTGTTTGCATGATTGGCAATCATGCCACTAACATGAAGGAAAACCTTGAATCACTACACAAGTGATTGGTTTGCGTCATTAACTATTATATGCCTCATCTAGTCCAATTTGCTCTAGAGCATATCCTAACATCTCCCACTTGCACTAGGCCAATCACTAATGCATCCAATGCTAAATTTTTTCGATTAGCAATTATGTCTCAACTTGGACAAGACTTTAGTACAATTGTGTGAATATATTTTAGTTATATTCATGATATTCTCATTATCAAAGTCATTAACTATTCGGATCACAATAAGACCCAGATTCCTATCATATGGCTCTACTGCTACTTTAGCAACTATCAAGAATTTTTTATGAGCTTGTAAGCTAATAATCCAAATATAACTAATTTTGTAAGCCTAGGCAAAAGAGTTTGTTTATGACTATTAGATATAAACATGCAATCTTCTCTAGTTTGGAACATTTTCTAAATAATTCATTTTTAACATCATGGCTATTTATCACCAGGTTGAATTATGATCATTAACTTTTAAAGAATCATAAATGCCTTATACTAAATCCTACATGTATAAATATAATGGAATTGGATTCAAAAACTATTTTGGAATCCTTTAAGTTATAGATTGTTTAGTATTCTCAATAATATTACA
The DNA here is from genome assembly GCA_038381775.1 of Adansonia rubrostipa. Classification (NCBI taxonomy): domain Eukaryota; kingdom Viridiplantae; phylum Streptophyta; class Magnoliopsida; order Malvales; family Malvaceae; genus Adansonia; species Adansonia rubrostipa. The sequence goes on along the minus strand of JBBYHM010000020.1, from coordinate 1,605,306 downwards.
AGTGTTTGTTCAAGAATAAATAATTCAACCTAGAGACCATAACATAGAACAAATTTTATGATTAATGATTTATTCAGTAAGAAAAAATATAAACATTTTATGTTTATAAATAAGTCAAGATTATCTTTTAGAAACATTAATAAAAAAGGCAAGCTTTAATCAACATCAACAAGGTTGCCATTATTTATGGTCCATCTTCACTAGTTCTTTTATTTAGCCTTACAATATATTATACATATTTAAATACCAACTTCTACATATCATATACCAAGAGAAGTGAATTGATCTCAATGTATATCTAATGTTAAAACTTATATATGTTTCTTAATTTTGGATCATATCAATATTTTTCTTTGTAATCTTTACTCTATTTATCTAGATCTCAACAATGTTGGCATATTCTTTTATGATCTCCATTGTCTTTCTTTAAAAAAAAAAAAAAGCATATGGATAATGCATGGTTCATGATCTATTTAAAGTGCTCAAGTCTTGAAATACATCCTATCATATAAGGCTTGATTAGGCTACCTTCAACATCTTACTTAGGAATAATTCCTTAGGGATGTCAAACCTCCCATTATGATTATTCGTATAGAACAATTCTTTAAGGTTTCAGATAATTTCATGAAGTTAAATAGCTACTAGCTTTTCAAGAGTTTAGGGATCATATTAGCCATTATCACAATGTGGCTTGATCAAGGTCATCAATATGAACTTGATAGACTATCTCTGACCTAATAGGCTATTCATTGATATGCTAATCAGTGTAGGCCTAATCAATGAAGTCTAGCCCAGTAAAACTTATTAGGATCATGTAGGCTACTTAGTGATAATCTATTAGTCATGCTGTGGTTTTATCTAATATAAACCAAAACATTTTATGGTTAATATTTTGCAATTTCAATCATTAAGTAAGGTTTTAGAACTTTAATGATTGTCCTCATTATTTCATTAAGATTTGCTCTTAACTATAATCTAAAAATTTTAATAGTTGAATCTTTGCAATGAGCTAGGCACCCCTTTCACCTTTACTCAATATTGAGCAACTCAATGAATAACATAAAATCTAATTGTGTAGGTAGTTTAGTTTATCGATTACATCTCTATGCAACTCTTAGATTAGTTAGATGGCAACTCTTTGCTTAAATACATCATATGCATGTCACTTAACCATCATCTCTAAAGTTATATGGTCAAGTGCTACAAATTTGAACCATACAACAACAGTTAAGTAAGACCCATTATTCATAACTCAAGCTGTTCGATGAAAGCAGCTCAAAAAATCCTCACTGCTAGAACTCAGGTATCTTATTGTGAACAATGGAAAGCATTGATCATGCTTAGGCATGGACTTAATATTTTATAAGGGATTATTAATCATTTATCTTAGGTATCATTGCTTTATTTTATTAGAATCCTTAGCGTTTATTTAATCATATATGACATATATATAAATTCAAAAATAAATCTAACACATGCAATCTACTAGGATGATTATTGACTTTATCTATCTAGTTTCCTTGAACCATTTAGAAACTAGTTGGTCAAATTCCTAGGTATATCATACAAGGTCTTCACAAGTCTTGATAATGATCTCTTGGTCTTTTCTTATTGGTCCCATCTTCTTTACATCTTAGATTTACATAAATTCTAATCTTAACCTAAATATAAATCTAAAAGCTCTATGTAAATATTACATATTATGAGAAACCTCAAGTTACACTCGAGGGGAGTTACGCTGGAAAAGAATTTACAGCCTAAAATTAAAAGAGAATGTAGGGTCACAGACCATATTTATAAAATAAATACCAAAAAAAAAAATTTAACCATCCATAACCTAGTCATACTAAGGTCTAGTCCATAATCATCCTCATGCTAACATAATCATATTATAAGCATGAAACAAAATAAGCAAAGCTAATGTTACTTGGTGATCTTGTGTGTCATTTACATAAACCTCATAAAATAATTTTTGATGATTTATCAAATTATTTAGTAATTTCAGTTCTCTAGTTAAAACATTTTTTAATAAATTCCTAACTTTTAGGAAACTTGTCTTATATTGTTTATTACATAACTATTAGGTTGTTTGTCTTAATTAGGACATTATCTAACATTTAGATAACTTTGTCTTAATTTGGGCAAATCAACCATTCTGGGAAACTTGTTTTCCTAAAACAACATTTTAAGACATTAAATTGGAAATTACCTAATTTTTAGGTTTTTCTTGTCTTAATTAGGACATTATCTAACTTTTAGATAACTTTGTCTTAATATAGACAAACCCTAATCAAGGATCACCTTCCATACTTAAGGGTAAGTGAAGCAAAGCTTCAAGATCAAAAGAAGCAAATTCCAATCTAAAGTTAAGAGACGAACATGTCAAATGTCATGAAACAAATTTTGAAGACCAAATAAAGTTCAAATTTCAAGATCAAATATTCAAAGTAAGAATGAAGAAAATTTCAAGTTTCTTCAAAATAAAAATAAAGAAAAATATGACGAAGAAAGAAGTAAAGAAAAGCAAAAAAAAGTAGAAAAAGATAAAGAAATGAAGATGTGTTCATCTTGAAAGAGTATTCAATTTCTTATGAAGTGAAGTGATCCTTGATTTAATTATCCTTAGACACTTAATTTGGGCCTATTTATCCTTTTCTTTCTAAACCAAAAACCATGGATACGTTACGTTCCTATAAGGTCCATTTTGATTAAACATAGCTATTTGAGCCATTAGACCATAACTAGAAAGCTCATTTCAAATTCATCTTTTTGAATGATTTTTGAGTCCTCAAGAATATGATGAGGCAATTAATTAAAAAAGTGAAAAATGATGAAATTCTAAAGTGAAAACCCATAAAGGGCAATCTTAAACAAAATTAAAGGCTTTGAGGTTACTCCTAAATTAGCAAAGGTAACCATAAACCCTTCCTAGTAACTCAGAAATGATCCTAAATCTTTGAAAATTTCTTGATATCAGCAAAAGGTTGAGTTAAATGCCCTAATATTAATTTTGCTTCAAAATAAACTTTAAAATTTTTGTGCCCAACCATTAAAAATTGATGGTTACCAAAACCCTTTAAATTAAGCCCTCGAACTTGGTGTTTGCTAGCATTAGTTAAACACTTCTCAGGCTATGTATTTGAAGATTAAAAGGATCTTATAACTTAATTGATTGCCTTTTAACATTTACCTAAATTTGGTCTTGATGAACCTCAACCTTGTTGTACCAATTTCTTTAAATCAAATTTTAGCAGTGCCATTCCATTTGTGCCTCTAAATTTATTTCCTTATCTCATTCAAAGATGTCCCAAATGGTTATCATCAATCACAAGAAATATTTAATAGATGAAGACTCCATTATCCTTGATATTAGAAAATTCATGGTTAAAATCATTTTATAATTTTTATATTTTTTAGCAAGTAGATTTTTTCAAGTTAGAATGAGAAGGCAACCTTATTTTATAAATCTTGGAATTTAGATGAATTTAGATATTTTTCATGATCTCAATAGGAGTATATAAATATGCCTTGAGCAGCAAAATGCTAATTCTTATTCAATTGCGTAAGTTATATCTTTGAATTTATGAATAACACTTTGATATCTAATGTCTTTTTCAAGAAAAATTGAATAATTCCCAAACTCATAAAATCAAGATTAGAAAAAGGATTTCAAAGGGCAAATATCAAATCATACTTTAACCTTTAACAGCAAGCCATTAAGAAGAAAAGAAATTGGCAATAATAAGGCTCAGATTGATGAAGCCTCGTTGACATATAGGAATCTTTTTGATATATGAAACATATGTTTTCTTTATTCAATCTTGTGAAAGTAGGTGAAGTAGGATTTAAGTTTACTTCATTCGATCCTAGGTAGGGCAAGCAAAGTTTTAAGTAAGATATCCTTTTTGCTCAATCCCATGTAGGTTGGCATAGTTTTCATTAAGATATCCTTTTCATTTAATCCCTTAAAAGATAGGCAAAGTTTTAAGAAAAATATCATATTCGTTTGATCTCGTTAAGTGTAAGCAAATGTTTTGAGTTCGATGGCCCTTTCATGTGATCTTGTGTAGGGTAGGTGAAAAAAGCTAAACACTTCACATGATCCTATGTAGGGTAAGTGAACAAGACCAACATCCTCACGTAATCTCGTGTAAACTAGGTGAAAATGCTTGAAAAAAATGGCCTTTTTCATGTGATCTTATGTAAGGTAGGTAAAAAAGGCTGATCTCTTCATACGATCCCGTGTAGGGTAGTTGAAGAAGGCTAACCTCTTCAGGCGATCCCACGTAGGGTAGGTGAAAAAGGCTAATCTCTTGACACGATCTTGTGTAAGATAGGTGAAAAGGCTGGCCTCTTTATGCAATCTTGAGAAAGATAGGTGAAAAAGCCATTAAGTCACTTCGTCTAATTAAATAGAAAGATTGACGAAGTTATTATTTGGCAACTTCACTTGGTTACAAATCGAAGGAGAAAAATGGCCTTTTCATTCAATCCTGTGAAAGATGGGTGAAGAAGTTTTGAGTTAATTTCGTTCGATTAAGCAAAAGGATGGGCAAAGTTTTTGTAGATTCTCTTTATTTGGTAGAAAACCAATGAAGTTGGCCTGCATAAAAGCCCAGAAGTAGCTGATGGTTTTGTCCTTATCAAAATTGGCACCAAAATGAAAAAAACCCAAGAGTAGTTAATGGTTTTGTCCCTATCAAAATTAACACCAAAATGAAGAAGCCCAAAAGTAGCCAATGGCTTAGTCCCTAGAAAATTGGCACTAAGAATTTAAGAAGCCCAAAAATAGCTAATAGCTAATAGCTCAATCTCTGCGAAATTGTCAGTTAAATGTGAAAAAAATTTATGCAGTTGGTTATATATATGTATATTTGTAAAAAAAACCTTTTTTTTTTTGTAAAAAGGCTTATATAACCCAAACAAAATCATATCTCTTTTAGTCTTTGCCCTATTCCTAATTCCAAACAACGACCAAAAAGGAGCAGCTGTTGAAGCTTAATTTTGTCCAGGCTCTTTCTTGATAGTTTGAAAATATCTGAGACCAAGAACTTAGTGACCACCGAATGAAGGTTGACTTCTTGAGGTGGACTGAACATTTTCATAACCTCTTCAGTCATCCCTAAATGTTGCATGTACATATGAAAGATAAATTACCAATTCAAGGGTTGTAGAGAACAAATTCAGATAAAAAAGACAAATGTACACGTGAAAGATAAATTACCAATTCAAGGGTTGTAGAGAACAAACTCAGATAAAAAAGACAAATATCAAGGTAAAATAATTAGCTTTAAACTTTATTCTTTTAAAATTTAGAAATTTGTTTATGTGGATGTCATCCCGATTAAATTTTTCATTTTTAGGAATTTTTTCAAAATTTTTCGTAAAATTTGAGAGTTGACCATCGTATATTTTTATATATACCCATGTAGTATTTATGTCAATATGCACTCCAAAAATAAAAAAAAATCAGAAAAAATCTATATTGGCATTTTACTTCATGAGTTTACCAATTAATTTTGAACTTTTCACTATACTGTGAACCTTTACTTGTGAAATTTTTCAGCAAAATATGTTCCAAAATTCAAGGTTTTATCTTTATTATTTTTATAAATTAATTTTTTAAGTAAGGTATTAAATTCAGCTCATTGTCCTCAAAATTAGAATTATTTTTAGAATTTTTCTCGTTTTCAATATACAAGGTTTTTTACTCTATAAAATTTTTCGATGGGATTTTTTTAAGTTTAAAATTTTTAAAATTCATTAAATATTTTTATTGAATTCATGTTAAATTATTTTTTGAATTTATTTTATGAGTTTTGAATTTTTATATATATATATATATATCAATTTTCTTTTGTAAGAATTTTCTTGTAAAATTTTACAAGTTTGGGATTTCTAATTAAGATTTTTTTTATTATTGTGATTTTGTTTCTTTCATTTCCAAATTTTTTATGTTTATTTATTTTATTTTTATTTTTAAATTTGGAATCAAATAAGCTAGTTTCAAAGAAACTAGTTCGTTGGATTTTAATTTTTCCCTAACCATGTTAGTTTAGTTCAACCATATCATTAGTTGATTTTATCTAGAGTATCATTAAGATGATGAGTCATCCATAATGACTCACACGATGACAGAAAAATTTAATTCATTCTTATCATAATAAAATTTCAACCAAAAAATGAAACAAGAAAGAGAAAAATAAACAATAAGATTTTCAGCCAAGGGGGATTTTAGCCCCCTTTGGATAATTCTTCCCTACATAAATAGAGAAAAAGAAACTTTCATAAAGGGCTAGGGTTTCATGCCAAAAATTGGCCATTTTGCTAAGTATTTTTAAGCTTTTTTTCTCTTAACTTTCAAGCTTTCAAGGTAGTTTCTTTCAAATTTTTTGCTCATCTTCTTTATTTTCCATCATTTTCGTGAGCTTGATAATCACTTGTGTTCATGGATTTTAATCCATGTTGAAAGGCCAATTGTAAAAGCTATGAACAAATTCCTTGATTTAGTTGTTAAGTTTGATTTTTCTTACAAAAAATTAATTTTCATCAAAAAAACATATTTTTATTGATATGTCATGTATTTTATCATGTGAATATGTTTATGATTATGTTATTTTCTTTGGTATTTTCATGTGAATATTTGATAAAATATGTTTATATATCCATATTTCATGATTTTCACATGTTGAAGATGATGCGAGTTTGGTAAAAATTAGGATATATATGTTGATTATTCATGTATTCATATTAAAAAATATTTTTTCTCCTTTGTTAATGATTGGCCGAATTTGATGATAATCCTTAAAGGAATTTTTGTGCATGGTTCTATGGTATTTGGACTATTTTGTCATGTTTAAAAATTATAGGGACCTAATAGTAATTTTCCTAAATTTTAAAGACCTTGGGAAGGTGTTTCTATGCTTGGCCGATTCTAACAAGGACTTATTTATGAATTTTTTATTTTTAGGCTATTTTGTAAATATGAAAATTTTAAGGATTAAATTGAAAAATTGAAGAAATTGTTTTAGGACTTTTCATGCTTGGCTAAATGCTTGGTAGACCTTTAGGGGTGTTTTCCATGCATTCCTAACATGTTTAGATGCATATCATACATTTTTTACCCTTTTAGGCCATTTTGTAATTTTAAAAAGCTTAGGGCCTTGTTTGCAGAACGTGAAAAAAATTGTCCCAAGGCCAAAAGTGCTTGGTTAAACCTTTCTTGTGAATTTTGGTATGATTTTTGTGTTGATTTGGATATGTTTGATGTTTAATTCTGTCTTTGAATTATGTATGGAATCGATTTGCATATTTAGAAAAGTTTAAGGACCATTAGGAAAACATATCATTTTAGCTTAAAATGGTCATTTCTCACATTAAATTTCCATTTTAGGGTATTTTTATAATTTATGAATATTTTTAGCATTCCTCTGATCCTCTGGTGTGGTGTAGAAAATATTACGAACTTTCCTATTTTTTTGACTCTCTTGGAGGGTACGAAATGAAATTTTGAAAAAATTTTGGACCTTAATTGCAATTTTTACATTTTAGGTCACCTTGATATCCAAATTACCATTTATGGTAAAAGGTTATTTCATACGATTTCTGTGTCCTTTAGAGTCATTGAGATACTTTCAAGATGAAAGTAGTCTCTAAGGGTATTTTAGTAATTTTTTCTAGAACCAAGTTTGATGCAGTCACTAAGATGCTTTTATGTCAAAGGTGTGTATTTAGGATAGGTTTATCCTTCTATGATCATATCAAAATATTTTCATGTCGAAGGTACACCTTGAGGGTATTTTAATAATTTTGCATTAGAACCAAGCCCTATGTAATTACTGGGATCTTTCATGTCGAAGTTACAACATTAGGGTTAGATTATTCTCGAGTCCTTTAGGGTTACTAGACACTTTTATGTCAAAGATATACCCTAAAAGTATTTTAGTAATTTTACATTAGAACTAAGCCCTACATGATTATTAGGATACTTTAATGTCAAAGGTACACATTAGGGATAGGCTCATTATTTTAGACTATTTTTAAGTCCTTTAGGGTTATCGAGATACTTTTATGTCAAAGGTATTCTTGAGGGTATTTTGCTAATTTTGCATTAAAACCAAGTCTTATATGATTATTGAGATACTTTAATGTCGAAGGCACACATTAGGGATAGATTCATTATTTTAGACTATTTTTAAGTCCCTTAGGGTTATCAAGATACTTTTAAGTCAAAAGTATAACTCATGGGCATTTTGGTAATTTGGCATTAAAATAAGTCCTTTAGAGTTACAGGATACATTCAAGCTAATGTTACTTTAGAAGACTTTTTGGTCTTATCAATCAAATTTGAGTTTTAATAATCAAGTTTTACAACTTTTCATCTAAATCAAGTCTCAGGGCAATTTTTCTATTAATATTCTTAACAAAATTGCAATTTTTAGAAAATAAAGGTAATGTCTCCAAGTTAAATAATATGTGAAATTTCTCTTAGAATACGAGAGAGATTTTATGGTTATTTTAATATAGAGATATCCTTTTCAAAGAGAAAATCAAGATTTTTCAAATTTTGTAAAGCAAAACCTTTTGGTGTTCTTTCGATTCTCCGGTGGGGTGCGAAAGATATTTTGATATTTTAAAAGTTTTTGTATTCCTTCGACACTCCGGTGGGGTATAAAAATGAATGATAAAACATTTTGTATTCTTCTGATCCTCATGTAGGATACGAAAGAAATTTTGATTTTCAAAAATATTAAAAACTCAATTTTTTCCTACGAAATAATAAATTTAGAATATTATTTTAATACATGGGATTTATATTTAAGTATCAAATTTTGAAACCGAATAAAGATTAAAATTTAAGTTAACACGTAAATAAAAAGGTACTGATTACTAGATATCAACTCATTTTTCTTGGAATGTAACTTAATGAAATTCATTTCAAAAATATTCTAAGTGATATTAAACAATTAAAACATTATTTTTGGGAGATTTAAATCAATAATGTAATTTCAAAAACATTTTACCTAACAATCTAATTTTGGGTTCAAGTTGTAGTTATATCAAAACTATTAATTCCAAGCAACCACTATCGTTGTTAGACAAATCTATGTATTCTATCTCTCTCCACTAGATTAACCTTCTCTATTCTTTTCTGCAGTTTTACCTTCTGTTTCTTCGGCATTTGTCTTCTTCTTTTTTTTTTTTACTTCATTTTGAACACCTTCAAAATCTACCTCTGGTGGGATATCAGTAGAAATGAAGTTACAGTTTTTCTTTTCTCACTAAATTCTTTATAATTTACCCTAATTTCCCTAATCTCTTCATCTTCCATGTCTAAAATCCACTTAACCTACAAAAGCCCTTCTTTATCACTACTATTTGACTCATTACTAACCTCATTATTGCCACTATGGATCCTATCCACATTATCATCATTTATTGCCAGTTGATGCATCGCTTACTATAGTACTACTTGGTCCCCTATAGTTGATGCACCACCTTCCTCATTTTTTTCCATGTCCCTAGCATCTCCCCATAGGCCACATTTAAAAGTAATAAGACAAATTCTAGAATTTCTAGTGCGCTAACTTCATGGTCCACATACAAAAGTATCTTACCTACAAATGTTATATGGTGTATCATATAAATAAAAAAACATTATCATATATTACCCTTAGACCATTCTCTAAGTTTTTCCTCGGTTCAAGGAAACCATTTGACAACAGCATAGATAGCTTCTTCAACCATTTTAGTCAACATTCCATAAGACAAAAAATCAACATCAATTACCCATTCAATTTTATTCTCACCCACATATGACAATTTTGGATCTTTCATAAAGTTTTATCCCAAATGCATATGTAATTCATGCTTAAGCCAAACCATAACACAATCCTGCAAAAAAAGTTAAAAAACTAATCACTTATTCAATCCTAATATACTATTATGCAATAAAGCAAACATGGATAATGCAAATGGAACCCAAAAGCATACCACAATTTTATTTTACAACATCCAACAAGAATAAGATACATACAAAAATGATCATTGTCTGCTACAATATAGTAAGCAACATGACAACAATATTCATTCGTGAGAAGATTTTGACAAAAAAAGACACAAACCTCTTATTTTTATTATTTCTCTGCCTTAGTCAAAGAACCCACTCCCAAGATTCCACTTTATAGAATTTTCTTTGCTGCAGAATAAAAAAAAAACCCAAAAAATTTAAAAAATTTCAAAACAATCTTTAGATAAAAAAAAAATCAAACAATCAATAACAAGACTTTCTAAAACCTAATTGTTGTACCTTCAATAATCGCTTGTCAACTAATAATGAAACACAAAAATTATACCCTTCATTCTCGAATGCTTCTTATCCAATAACCAAACACAATAAAACCAAACCTTTTTCATGCAAAACCCTAACTTTTTTTCAACTCTAATCCCTTACAAATTGAACTATCTTTTCATCTTCTCCCTCACTCTCTCCTTCAATCTAATGAAACAACAAAAGAAAAAATTTGTTCAGGTTATGTTTTCTGACTGCTGTCGTTTTGTTTTTTGCTAACAAAAAAATGAATTTTAACATTTTTCTTTTGTAAATATGCTTAAAGCTGAGGGGAAAAAACTTTAATGCAAACATGGTTTTTTTGGCCACAAGGCCGATATTATTAGCCACAAAGGCACGTCAGATTTTTTAACGTAAAATGATATGGGCGTAACGTGATAGATGGACTTAAAATATAGGTATCAATTTGACCAAAAAATTTCTCTAAATACCAAATTGAGAATCAAGATAAACTATAAGTACCAAATATGTATTTAACCCAAAAAACACAATTTTTAGAAATGGAAAAATTAAGAAATTGACCTTACGAGCAATGATCCCAAGACCACACTACTAATGTTAAAAGCAACAATCTCACTTTTAGCTTGCGTGTAAATAAGAGAAGATTACAGGTTCATTCCTTCATGAACACTGAAACAACACAATTTGGAGATGATTTGAAAATAGGTCATGTGATTCCAAAATACTTTAACAAACTTACTTTAGTAAATATTTGTCATGTGATGATATTTGTCACGTAAATATTCAAAGCAAATATTTGTCATGAGATCAAAACATAAGCAATGTGATGATATAATTCTAAGGTCCTAAATCTATTTAATTTCAGAATAATAAGATGATATAATTCTAATTCATGTACTACAGTATTTCAAAACAAACTGACTCTGGTTTACTTCATTCATCATTTTTTTTAGATACATTTATTTATTAGATTGAGTTTTTATAAATCAAAGTGCATATAAATCTCATGGCGCTTGCGGAAATGACATTTACCATTTCAAAAATTAATGAATTGCAATTATCTAGTCGACAATAAATTTTTTTGGCGTTCACTATTTCGAGTTAAATTGCTAGGTGCCATATCTTCTCTACTTATTTCTTCAAATATTGATAAAAAAAATTTGAGAGAGATAAAAGTTGGGTAGGGCATTTCAAATAATGTAACATTTCTAATACTCAATCATAATTCAAATATCTACCCTAAAATCGAAGTTAATAATCAGGAAAAAGAAGAGGTTGGTTTATAACATATAATAATAATAATAATAATAATAATAATCTATACTATTAATAAAGGGGTTAACTGAATTTGGTATTACTTAACTTAATGACACGAACTTAGTTATGAAATAACGTGAATATTTAAATTAAATTATAAAAAGTTTATAAAATAAAAGATAAAAATGTCACTAAAAAAAATAACTACTCACTACTTTCACCAATGTTATGGGTGTGCTAAAATGTAATAATAATGATAATAATAATTAAACATGATAGACCGATGTCCAGCCTAATTGTTTTGGTTTAGATCTTCAAATCTTCTTGCTTGGACTTGATTGATGGAATTTTGGAGACTTTGTTTTTCAAATCTTTGCTTTTTTAAATTGTGCTTCAGGGTCTTCTTGATTTGATTTTGAATGTATAATGCTTGCTTCAAGTTTGAGGAAACATAATTTATCTTCTTTATTGGATTAATATAAGATCAGAAAGCAACTTCTTGAAATGTCTTGAACTCCAAAAATAATTTTCTTCAAAATTTCTTGAGTTCTTCAAAGCTTGCTTCTTAGAATTTTAGGAGGCTTAGAATTTTCAAAATCTTTTTTTTTTTTATGTCATGAATTGTGACTAATGGTTTAAGGGAAATCCCTATTAACAGTACTAGCCTGCAAGGTGACATGAATTTAAAAAAAAAAAAGGTTTCTTTGCAAAGAAGTTCTAAAAAAAAAAAACTTTAATTGGATGACCCAGGAATACTTGCAATTTGATTAGCCTAAATTTGAATCTATCTTTAAATTATTGTTATATAATTTAAAGATAAATTGAATGATTCATAATTAAACTCTGATTGAACAAAATTTTCTTAATTAAAAAAAAAAATCCATTTACATGTTTCAATTTATAATTGGCAAAAATTTCCCTTTCTACAAGTTTGCTTGATAAAGGTTGATCGGTTGACGTTGGAGAAATAAGAGATTGATTGACCAGGGTTCGTCGGTCAATTGCACCGCTTTGTAAGATCGATCACAGCACTGCATTGGGTTTAGTTATAGTTGGATGAGGCTCTGGGAACAGTAGATCATATCATCTTTTGGAAGCAGTAACATGAGGATGAACATCTTTCGGAAGCAGTAACATGAGGATTGTGAAACTAGTTCTGGTTTTTTTTTCTTGATGGGTTTGGGACATCCAGATTAATTTCTTCTTGCTTGTATTCCGTTTTTGTTAGAAGAATTAATTTAAATTGCAGTGGATGTATTAGAGATAAAGATAAATCTTAACCTTTGAATAGACGAAAATAGACGAATATATATATATATATATTGTCACATGAAGGATTTATCTCTATATTAATTTCGGATTTACTTTAGCTATTTCTTTATGATTTATCTCAAGACATATACATACATTATTTATCTTGGAGGAAATCTCATATGTAGATGTTTTAAAAAGGCTAAAAAGGTGGCTTGACCTTCTACTTAAGAAGAATATAGATAAATTTTTGCAGTTGTTTCTAAAATTTCTTGGATCCAATCATTACTTAAGGAGCTTAAAATTATTACTTCTGCTCCAACGCTATATTGTGATAATCTAACTGCCATTTTACTTCTATGAATCTTGTTTTTCATAGTAAGATGAAAAACTTACAGCGTGTTTGGTTTACTGTAATAGAAATTCTATTATAGTCATATTTCAGCACACTACAGTAATACGATTGTTTGGTTCGCAGCAATGGCTATTCCACAAAACAGCCTATTACGGTCTTATTTTGTGAAATCACTAAATAACTATTCTAAGCCTCCCCTCACTAAATGACTATTCCGACTTTAATCAGAATAAAAAATTGCTTTAAAAGATTCAAATCTCCTATTGTTCTATTCCACTAAACCAAACTACTACATATAGCTATTCTATTCCATTTCTACTTTATTCTATTCCCACATCTTTATTCCATTATAGTGAGCCAAAAGTAACATTATTATTAAATTATTACCTTGTTAGGGAGAAAGGCAATCAAAGAATATTGCAGGTTAGAATTTCATCTTCCGAAAATCAACTCATAGATGCCTTGACAAACTACTCTCAAAGCTCGATTTTAATTCTCACTCTCAAAGATTGGTGTCACAATCGGTTCCTCCATCTTGCGGGGGAGGAAATGAAGATAGATGAAAATATATCTACTGTCGCATGAAGTATTTATCCCTATATTAATTTACTTATGGTGTATCTGTAGGATTTATCTTAAAATTGTAAATTTGTCTTGTACATCTGTATTTATTTTATCTCGCATAGTTAAACTATAAATAGAATAACAAACAATATGACAAGGCACATCTGTTTTTCATTTGAACATTTTCTAGCTAAAATTATTTAAGATGTGTTCCATGTCTCATCATTTGATATATTAAATATTATCGCAGTCAATTATAGTAAATAAAGAGACAGAAAGAGTAGAAACAATAAAATTAAAATCTCACATTAAGGTTTGATTTAAATACTTCTCTTCTAGATTCCTCGGTTACTGAACTGTTTTTGACAGAATTCAATTAAATAAAGACAAAGAGGCAGAAGGCCATACCGTACATGATCACTTCTTTGATGATTAAAGGTCGAGAATTTGTAGCTGATCGAAGCCTTTTAACCAGAAGTGGAAGGTTGACCAGACGGTTGCAAGAAGACTGGGATAATCTATGAGAGAATCCAAGCGATTGGGATTCTTCAAGTGCTTTGACAAAATCAGAGTTTGATTTGGTGAAAGATTGAACGAAATTGCAAATAATAGTTATAATAAAGGGACCTGGATGAATACATTATAAACTATAGCTACAAGATGATTGGGTCTCTCAACATATAATTCATGTAGTAAGCAGGTAAAATGCATTCAAATAACCTGTATTTGAGAGAAGAATAATATTTTAGCCTTTTCTTTTCCAATAACTATGTTCCAAAAGCATGCAAAGACATGTCTCATTTCAATCTTCTTTCTTCCCAACTCCATAGTCGCTGCTGCTTTCAGACTCAGAGCTTTCGTCATGATCAATCTCTCCTCGAGTGCCGACCCTGAGAGGTTCATCATCTTTGCTTAAGCTTCGGATAAGCATCAGCATTGCAACCAAAAACACAATTATATACACAGCTCTGATGCCAATCAGGGAATTGATAAAGTCCATAACTGATGGCCCTTTAATATTTCTCTTTTCCATTCTTCCTTCCCTATATCCTTCCAGGAATTGTGAAATTTGAGACCCTTCATCTTCATCTTCATTAAGGCTTTCAGAACCAATAACCTTCCAACAAAAGTACCAGATAAGTCAATTTGCTTTTATTTTTATAATGAAAGAAATATATTCGTTGAAAAAAAAAAAAAAAAAAGGAAACTACCTAAGTCAACCATAAAAAAACTGCTAAGAAATCCCAAAGAAATGGAACAAAAATTGCTTTAGGATGCAAATTTTTGGGCTTTAAACAAAGAAAATGGCAAGGTTTCATGACTTCAGGGGAATCTGAAAAGAAAAGTGATGAAACCTGCATAATCCTTGAACATTAGCTTATAGGATGTTTCCTATCATAAAATATTGTAAGTAAATGCAGAGAAGCACAAAACATTCATTCCAATGGATTGCTGATATTATTAAAAAAAAGGGAAAGCAAACTGTGGCCTATAAAAATGAAGATGCTACCTATGATAAATTATGCTACACTCCAGAAGATAAGAACTAAACGTAACCAGTACTGCTTACAGATAGCATTAAGAATTGAACATAATATTTGAAGAGTTAAAACTTACCGAAAAGTACTCCTCATTACCATTCCAGATTATCAATTTTGGAAAATTTGTATTCTCATTGGCACCAAATGTATCAGCAAACACTTCCCACTGTTTAACTCCAACATAGCCAAATACCAAGTCACGATTTGCAGAGGCAGCAGCCTTCAATAACTTGATCAGTTTCTGTGATTTCTCTTCATTTTCATCCTTCATAACTGTCAAGACAATTTTTCTATCATCATCTTTCAGTAGCTTCAGCGTTTCATGGTTCATGGGCACAGCCAGAGGCAGCAAACTTTGCTTTATAAAATCACCTAAAAATTCATCTGCATCATTGAATACAGAAGAGTAAGATCACTTTTTCCTTATGTAGCCAAAAACAAATATCTACATAATAATTAGCAAAATTTAAGCATTGAGGAATTTTAACCAGAAGAAAAACTACACACAGAATAGAAAACATGCTAAGGTGGAGAGTTGATAAGTGCATAAAACTTAAAAATAGATTAAGACCATGATACTTACTGATCACTGATGATACTTAAAAATATTTGACAAAATATATTAGATTTATTTTTTTGATATAATATATTGAATAGCACATGTTATTTTCCATTGTTCCATTATAACAGCCAAACCCTACGTTCGAATCCTAAATATCTGCCTTTTTTTTCTTTCCTCTTTTCAGGTTTCCATCATGGTTTTAAATATTAAACCAACATTGAATCATAACCATTAGAAATTCTTGGTACAAAACCCAGCCCACGTCAAACCAATCAAAATTTTGAGACGTACTAATATGCATTAGCAAGAAGGAACTGACTAAAATAGATGTTAATTCTGAGGCAGTGATATGTGATTAAAGGTAGGCGATAAGGACTTGAACAGATCTCAGTATCTGAACTAATCTTAATCTCTGATAACAAACTAACCTTCAAAGGGACCATAAAAAACACTCTGTTGGTTGTAACTTGGATGAAGAACCACCAAAGCAGGAACTTTGTCAAAGTCATACACTACCATGGCATCCTCAGAGAAATCCTTTGCAACAGAAAACCATGCCTTCTTTTTATACTTAACGGCTAAATTTGATATCACCGTCTCATTCAAGCCAAAGCCTATGTATATAGGAAAGTAAGTACCAGCTGCTTCAACAAAATCACTGATGCTGGAGTCTGAGCTAAGAACAGAGACATCAGGAGCAACAAATTTCTTCAGATAACGAACAAGTAAATCTGCTTTCCTTGGCCCATAATAGTCTACAGGAACACCATGCATAAAGAGCTTGAGTGTAGGATATCCACTGCAAAATTAGCACTGGATTATAAATATTAGCCGGTGTTATAAAAACTGGAGCAGACTGGCCGGCCGGACCAGTTGTACCAGGAACCGCTGGTCCATCCAGTCCATAACTTGTCATAAAACCGGCGATTTTTGAACCGGTTGAACTGGGAAAAAAGGGTAAAAACCAAGAAAAAAAACCATCCTATTTTTTTGATTGTTTTATAAAATTTTATTTGTGTCTGATGAGATTTGAACCAGTCAATTACACATTTTTATTAAATATTCATTATATTTAATACTTATTTACTATTAAAATTACATATTTAATGTTTATATTCTTTTCTTAATACAACCAGCCGATCTAACTAGTTGTAATAGCAGAGCCAGAGGTCTCATCGGTTTGACCTCCGGTCCGGTTTTTTAAACATTGCTATTACCAATTAGACTCCGAGCACTCCAGGGCCATGCTTTATTGAAAAAAAAAATCCATTCACGCATAAGACTTACTCAGGTGAAAAGCGCAGGGGAAAACAAATAGGTCACAACTGAGTCATATCAAGCAATTACTAGGGGCATTCACACACTTTGAGAACATGCTTCCTTACGTTAAATGTAAAACAGTTTCTTCTAGCTTGGCAATTTGACTAGCTGCATGCCAAGAGTACCATTACGTCTCTCTCAAATTCCATGCCTTATTGTTTACGACAGCCAATGAATGAATGAAAATCAATTTTAATGGTGAAATAGAAAAATAAAAAAGGAATAGATAATTACTCAATATCGTATTTACGAGCAACAGTGGTGAACTTGTCAGCATTTAGTTTAGCTATAACTATGGGCTCCTTTAATCCAGCAAGAACTGGGGCAGCTGCATCTAACTGCAATCCAAGAAACATAGTTGGGTTATGGAGTCCCGGAGATGAAGGAAGAATCGACCCATAAACCAAATATCGAAAACGCAATGATTCAAATGATTTATGCAAACAAAAATGGGTGAAACAAATTGATCCAAGGTATGAATATATGGTTAGAGAAAGAGAGAAAGAAGAACAGGGAAGGGACCTACTTGGGGGGAAAGGCGTTTGCAGTGGCCGCACCAGGGAGCGTAGAAGTCGACGAGGATGTAATCGAATGAGGAAATAGCGGAGTCAAAGTTGGATTCGTCCAACTCCAAAACTTTCCCATCGAATCTAACCTTAAACTCATCTGCTGTCGAACAAATTCCTGCTTCGAAGATGCTTAACAGCAAGACCCACAAAATTGTCAGCCAACTCATCTTTACACACAATCTATGCGACGCTGATTTAATTTATACTGCACACCATGAGTCATGCCCACTGCATTGACAGCCTTTGTTTTTTCGGTATTTTATTTCCCTGTCCCTCAGTGCCGTGGGCTATGCTACGACTACGACTGGTTACATTAGTTGACCAATGGAAAAGTGAATTGTATTTATATTTTATTCATTGAATTTTTTTTAATTACTTATTTTATTTTTATGCTTTTAAGACATCCTATGATTTAAATTTTTTATTTTTAATTAATTTTTTAATATTTTTAATATGTATCACTTTTTAAAATATAGATACTTTCGTAAATAAAAAAAGTATAAATAATCTAATAAGTTGATATTAAAAATATCAATTTTTTAATTTTAATAATAAAACAAATTAAACTTTAATCACTTGG